>CAUYRT010035293.1:0-66026 GCA_963574885.1 Lepilemur ruficaudatus | reverse complement strand
ATATATAGAAAATAATAGCCGGGCATGGTGGCACATGCCTGTAGTCCCAGCTACCTGGGAGGCTGAGGCAGAAGGATTGCTTGAGCCCAGGAGTTTGAGGTTGCTGTGAGCTAGACTGACGCCACGGCACTCACTCTAGCCTGGGCAAGGGAGTGAGACTCTGTCTCAAAAAAAAAACAAACAACAAAAAAAAAAACTCTCTTAAAGAATGTAAAATAATAAGTGAAGAGATGTATTGAACTCAAAATAACATGAAATCATATTTTAAAGGCACTACTTTTCTCCAATTTTGATTTATAAATTAAACAAAATCTCAATACAACAGAATATTTTGTACAATCTACCAAACATTCACAACACACACACACACACACACACACACACACACACACACACACACACACTAAAAAGTAAATAGGATAAAGCTAATTTTTAACGGAGAAAAGCAACAGGGGACAATCTTCCACTCAAAGCACTAAAAAGAGAGTACTTTACTAATGAAGAAATAAAGATATAAACTTCTGGAACAGAAAAGAATGCCCATAGGTATAGAGATATTGATATTTTATAAAGGTGGACTACATATCAATGGGAGAATAACTCATTTTTAGTGGACGGTATTGAGAAAATTGGTTCACTATTATGCAGAAAAATAAGTCCAGACCCCTTCCCTAATACCATGTTGAAAAATGGGCTCAAAATGAGCTAATGTCTTAAATGTAAAAGGTAAAAATACAAAGCTCCAAGAAGAAAATGGAGGAGAATATTTCCGTGTCTTAAGGATGGAGAAAGGCTTCCTAAATAAGATCCCAAAAGCAAAACAATGAGGTAAAAAATTAGTGGTTTTGAGTGTAAAACATTATAAAAAATAAAAACTTCCATTTAACAAAAGGTATCATTGTCACAGTTAACAAATGAGATTGAGAGAAGATAGTTGTTCTGTATAAAACTGATGCATTATTAATATTTTGGTTACCCAAAGAACTTTTTAAAATCAACAAGAAGAAAGGGAGCTCACAGAAAACGTTTTGTGGGATATAAATAGATAGTTAAGAAAGATGAACCCTAACTGGTTAAAACGCATAAAAGACCATTCAAACTCTATCATAATGAAAATTATTAAAATCGAAACTCTGAGCCATCAATTAACACCTATGAGATAAGCAAAATTTAAATTTTAATAATTCCATGTGCTTGACAGGAAGTCGGAAATAGGATATCTCAACATTGCCGCTGGGAGTATAAACTAGTAGTGGAGAGCAAATTGGCAGTTCTTACATACTTAAACATACAGCCTCTGACACAGCAATTACTAGATACATATCTGAGGAAATTCTCTCATATATCTGAGAGGGGAACAGAACAACAGTGTTTCTCTCAGTACTGTTTACTTTGGAGCAATGTTGAAGCCGATCTACATGTCTGTCATTTGGGGAACAGATAAGTAAAATGTGTTGGAGTCATCTTGTAGATTACTATGCAGTTATTAGAAGAAATATATAAGATGTACATACACTGGAATGAATAGATCCTAAAAACTGTACTCAGGGTAAAAATAAGAAACAGAGACTTTCTAACACAATCCCACTTATGTGACATGACTCGTACAAAAAAACATTATTTATTATACGAAGACAGACACATATTTAAAAATACGTATCTAAAATATTAGCATGAGTGATTATGTCTAAGCAGGGATAAGGGAAATGAATGAAGCAAAAATAATAATAAACAAAATAAGGGAGAGGCCAGGCACAGACCAAGGACAAATGTGGCTATAGCATGAGAAATATTAATTAACTCAATATTCTGCTCCTGTGGTTAAGGAAGAAAGGAAATGGTAGAATGGAAGGAGGGAGAAAAGGAGGAAAGGAGGGTGAAAGAAAAAGAAAGAAATTGAAGGAATATTTGGTAGTTACATAGAGAGAGCTCAAATATGATTAGGCAAGTGTAAGTATTTTGTATATGTTATTCTGGTTAATAAGACCCAAGCTTGGCTCAACAAACCCAAGATTTCTAACCAGTGTTACCATGGTGAGGTGAGAGGGTCCTTGAGTTTCTGTAATTAGAGATAACCCATCTCTGACTCCCCAGGGATTCAGCATGTAATCTAGATTATACTTCCAGGTATCTGGGCCTCAGAGCCATTCTCAGGCTTGGCGAATCCCTTGAGTCAGAGACAGAGCCAAGTCTCTTCACTGCTCCATTGGAAGCAGGTGTCAGGGAGAATCCTGGAAATACCAAGTCTGAAATGCCTACTAAGTTTATCTGTTTTAATGATTCCTAATCTTATTTCTGCCTCAGAATTATCTGAGGAGAGTTTTAAAACTATACATGTCAAAATCTTACATCAACTCTATTGATATAGAATCTCCACGGATAGGGACTGTGAATCTGTCTTATCGTAAGCTTTCTGATGATTTCTTTGTGGCCAGACTGGCACCAGAACAGGGGTCCTTTGGAAACCACGCATCTATTTTACCTCCCTCTCAGTGAGAGCAGCATCTTCCCAATAGCTGTTTGGCATCTTCTTGCGTGATTCAGGCAACAGTGGAAGAAACAGATGTCCATAATTTGAGAGCAAGGTGCAATCTTATGTTCTTTTTGCTAAATAAGCTGTCCTCAAGCCCCTTCCCTGATTAGGTTGCCAGTAACAGAACTTTACTAACTGCTGTTTATATAATTGAGGTTGTCTTGGATGAGAGCGATATAATTTTGCAAGATCATTGCTAAACTCCAACCAATGGTGTGTTAATTAAAAGTATAACAAATAGTCATTAAGATGAGGAGTAAATAGTCCTTTGGGGGCATTTGGATATGAATAAACAGGTGGTAGTAGGTTTGTTCCTTTGTCATTATTCTGCTACTGATGTTTTGTCTAGTATAGGTATTAGCTCCTGTAAAAGACATCAATAATATAGTTTGAATATTTAAAATACACATGAAAAATGGAAGCATTTTGACAGATTTACTGAAATTCTATGCAAATGTCATGCATATTTAATGCAAATATACATATGATTCTCTTAGCTATTTCCTATGCTTCACTGTGTCCCTCAGTAAAATGCTAATGACTCATCTGTGCCTCTTTATTCTGTTCAGCAATTAATTGTTAATATAATGTGTGAATATCACACAATGGCTGGGATCAAAACAATGAAAGAACAGATCTCTGATCTTGAGAATAATGCAATCTAGTTGGAGAGAACACATGCCCCCAAACTGCCCAAACATGCTCATGTTCCTGAGTTACCTGTCTTGCTTAATAGCACCAGTTACAGACCTTTAAGGACTAAGAGGAAACTCCAAATGTTATTCCAGGCTCCTTTCTCATCTCATGTCATGGTCAATAAGTCCTCAATTGCCAGTTATCTTTCAAAGTCATTCTTATCTCTCTATTTCAAGATTTCTACCTTAGTACAGTCCAATAGAAACCATCAGCTAACCATAAGAACATCTCACTTGTTTCCCTGACCTTACCTTTAATCCATGTTCTATTCTGCTGCCTGAATGTTCTTTCTGAAACTCACAGCTGCTAATCCATGCTTAGAATTTTTCAATGACTTTCCAAATGATACCCCAAATTCTTTGTATACCACCTAATTCTTCCATATTTTGTTCTTTTGACTAACTGGCTCTCTGTTACTTTTTAGCCTGCATCCTGTTCTCAGGCCATAAGCAAAGATTTGCAATTCCTATATGTACCAACTAGCCTCTATTAGTGCTGATTCTTCTACCTGGAGTGGCTTTTTCTGTACTCCTCTCCCCTCCTCTTACCTATTTGGTAGACTTCTATTCCTTTTTCAGGAGTCAGCTCAAATGATCACTGTTCCCCAATATCTAGCCACGCCATTTCCTCAAGCTGAGATAGGTGACATTTTTATATGTTTCAAAAGAGATCTATGAATATCTCATATTATTTTAATTTTGTTATTATAATGTAGATAAAAAGAAAATTATATATAACTCTAAAAATGTGCTCCTTTGTATGTGTGACTCTTCTTTTAGTAACAAGTCCCATCCAGCTTCCATGGCTATCCAGAAAAGTATGGGGAGCTAGTTTAAGCTACACCTGTGCCCCAAAACCCCAGAGTAAAAAGCTCTTGCTAACTCCCCCATTATTCTGTGCCTTAGCTATTCGCGACTATGGGGCAGGAGAGAACATAGTTTTCAGTTCATTTCTAAGTCCCAATCCGTGGAGTACAACTCAAACTAATACCATTGCCATCACCATATCAGCATTACCACCACCATCATGGCATTATCGCCACCATCAATATCATCATTATGGAAGATCCTTGCCACAGAGAGACAGTGTTACTAATAGAATTGTGTTCTATCCTTTGGGTGAGTTGGGGGCCAAAGCAAGGGCAAGATATTAATATTTATTTCCTGTGTGCTCCATTAGACTATATAGTTTTTGAGAGCATGGACTAGGCTTATTTTTTTCTGCTTTTCCCGAACCTACCAGACAGCCTGGCATATATATTAGGTACTCAGTGGATGTTTGCTGAATGAATGAAAGTGAATAAAATACAAAACAGATAGAGAGTAGTTCCAAAGCTCCATGTATAAAAGAGATTTTTTTTTTTTTGAGACACAGTCTCACTCTTTTCCCTGGGCTAGAGTGCCGTGGCATCAGCCTAGCTCACAGCAACCTCAAACTCCTGGGCTCAAACAATCCTTCTGCCTCAGCCTCCCGAGTAGATGGGATTCCAGGCATGCACTACCATGCCCGGCTAATTTATATATATATATATATATATATTTCTTTTTAGTTGGTCAATTAATTTCTTTCTATTTTTTAGTAGAGACAGGGTCTCACTCTTGCTCAGGCTAGTTTTGAACATCTGACCTTGAACAATCCTCCCGCCTCGGCCTCCCAGAGTGCTAGGATTATAGGAGTGAGCCACTGTGCCCAGCCTAAAAGAGATTTTTTTTTTAGGCTTGTAAAGTCAAACTGCTGAGAGAATTAATTATAGCAGAAGGAACACTGTGGCATAAGATTATTAAGGAAAAACTACATAGAACTGGTGAGATTTGAGCTGGATCTCACAAAAAATATAGAAAGTAAATAAGCAAAGAAAATTAAAGAAAGTATTTCAGGCTAAACATAGAGATAGATAGAGTGCTGTGAAGTATAAGAGGGCCAGACTGACTGTCACAGGGCCTGCACAAAATCAGGAGAAACTATGATCATCAGCGTTGACTGCTGAGTTAAGGAATTTAAGGTGACGTGGAATAGGTAGCCCTTATAAGAAATTGGTGTAATGATGTCAAAGTTTGAAGATTTGATGATAAAATGTATATTTCATTTATTTCTGACATCAGGGGAGAATAATCACATTGAATATACTTCACAAGTGGAAACTCAGTTCATCAAAATTGATATACTACCAACTATCCCAAAGGTTCTTAGATGGACTTTTTGAATATAGTAGGATCCCTTTACCAGTAACCGAAATGTGGATGTTATGGACACATTATGATTGTTGTTTAACAAACAAGAGAACTCTACATAACAGGGAATAGTAGAAATTGAAGATTGTTTGATAAACCAAATCTGCAAGAAAATATAGAAGGGTGAAATATAATCTCCAAAAGAAAACTGGTAAGAGCTTAATAGTTCAAAGTCAAGCATCATGGAATTTTATATGGCCACAAATGGTTATCTTGATTTTACATTTCATTAGAAGAAAAAATACCTTGAATTACACCCAATGCTATATCTGAGCCTTAGCTCACAATTATGAAAAAATATCATTGTTTATTGACAACTTTAACATTTCATAGAAAAATGTTTTTGTTGAAGTTATGGCCTCCTAAAGTACCAATATCAAGCAAGATGGGAACTGAAATACAATTGATAATAGGGATAACAACTTTTTAATTTTTTGGTATCTTTAATTCCTGGCACTTAGAAAACACAGAATATATGTTTGCTGAATGAATGAATGAGTGAGTGAATGAATTGGTTGTAAGAGGACCATGGGGATTCCAAAGAATTTAAAGCTTAATGTTGACTGACCTACTAACCATCAGCTCAAGCATAGAAAAACTGAAATAAACCTAACTTGAAAATATGAAGAGTCCCTTTAAATGCAATTATCTATAATTATAAAGAATATTGACCGACCTGTTAAACAACAGTCTCAGTATAAAAAATTTTGGAAGAAACCTATCCATGAAATATGAAGAGTGTCTTTAAATTCAATAATCTATAATTATAAAGAATAAGTCAAATAATTCAGATGAACAAAAATAAGGAAGGGAAATTCCTTCTGCAATTCAAACACTCGTAATTTTCAAGATCATGATAATTCAAATAAAGATGCTACCACTGGGATTTTTTTTCTTTATTCATCACAGAAAGACCTGCTAACTGCCCACGACAAACAGCCACTGCATATCCATTTCCATTTTGCAAATTAGACCAAGTCTTTGTAGAAAATGAAAGCAACATAAAATATGCAGAGAACATCCATATCCCTTTAGGCTCAGGATGGGCTGAGCATCCCTGAAAGTATTATGCAAATACAAGACTGTTTTCCACAGTGTAGGCCATTTAGCTGGAGCTTTCAACACCTGGAGATCTTGAAAACAGTCAATGGATGAATAGTTGAACAAGATTTATTTTTACTATGTGCTGAGTGAGGGTACATATAATGCTACCAAAGACATTTTCTCCTGTCCACTGGCTGCTCTGACATTCCATTTTATTATGAAATAACACTAGGATTGTTTACATTGTTCTGTATGTTACATTAGACCCTCCACTGAAGAGCACATTGTGCTGGCTAATCCATTAACATCAGTTGTTTCCATAATGAATCCTGGTCACTACAGCCCAATCCATCATTTTATGAAAGGTATTGATTGATAAGATTAGGTAGACATCATTCATTTTTGCAAAAATAGGCAGAGCCATAGGCTCCCTTTTGGTCTATATAAACTATGAATATGACAATCTCCCCAGAGAAAATTATTTTTGGATTTGTTTTACCAGATTGTTTAATTGTCAGTTGGGCTCTATAAGGTGTAAAGACACAGAATTCTGCCAGATAACCATGATCTTGCAGCGGGTATTTATCTCTTTTAAATGCATATTAAAATATTTCCCATCTTACTATATTACTGTCTCTTTGGCACACAAAAAAATAAGTACTAATATTCCTCTCTGACACTGGAGAGAGGTAGCTAGTGATTTGTTTTTCTTACATCCCTTATTAATTAGGAGCTGGGGGGAAAAATCACAATCCTGAGTGCCTCAAACTTAGCAGAGTCAACTATATTTTCTATGGTGTCTACTGTGTACCCATGGCTGTAGTACAGTTTGGATACCTGTAAGATGTAATTACTAAATTTCTGAACTGGGGCATCAACGTATACATTTAGATTTCTGAATTTTAAGAAGTACAGATTGGTTTTTATTATACCAGGAAGAATTGTTTTATGATAATAGTGACATATGCCTTTATTTGCCCCTTATGTGAAACTGTTCTCAAATCAGAATTAATATAGGTCCTAAATTATCTCTATCAGGAATATCTTTGTTTTATAAGATCCACAAGGATATCACTTCACTGTGAGAGACTTCACTTACTCCATTAGTATATCACAGCTTTCCTTATTCACTTTCCTCACACAGTTAAAATACACTAATACTCTTCCAAAAAAAGAAAATAATAATCAAGTATTTTTCTTTGCCCTGGATAAAATCCCTTCTAGGGAGACAAATTTATTGCAAATTACAATTATTTTATCATGCTGTTTTAGTTATTTTTTTTTAAAAAAATGACTTACTCTAAATTGCTTTTAGTAAAGAATACTTAATACAATTAATCATTCGTCTCTAAGAATTATTTACTTAAAACTAGAATTCGCTGAAAAGCATCACATCATTTTTTATTTGTGCCACTGAAGGTAATTGTGTAATTAGTAACTGGTTTACAGAGGCATGTTTTTCACATAATGCTGATAACCCAGGTCTAAATTGCCCTTTCCATCCAGGATCCCAAGGCACATTATAAATCATCGCATTTAAGTCGCTACTCACACCTGCTCACGCCCACATATAAACTGCAAACAGGGTATATTTAAAAGAGGCCATTTAATACCAGGATAACTACTGCAAAGAATTCTCTACTGGAGTGAAATGTAGCAGTTTTAACAGATGCTCAAGAATAATGGATACTAGTTGAGGTAAAGAAATAAAGAACGTCATTCCCAATTAAAACTACAGGAAAGATTTAACAGAAAAGAATGTAATTACTCATTTGGACTTTGGCCAGAATACCAGAGCTAATATCCTTCGCATTGGGGAAACTTTTTCTAAAGCTTTAAGAATTCATCCGTATTAGAATTGCACTTTAATATCTCAGCTAAAGCAGAGTTGTCAGAGAATAAAAGACAAGAAGAAATGGTCTCCATCACCACATCAATTCTAATTATGGTGTAATTTATGACCCAATAAAAAACATATACATGCTTCCAGAGGTTAAGAATGGCAGGGATCAGAAAGACTATTAGCAATGAATTATAAGATAGAATAAGAAAAGTTACCCTGGATCCATGGATTGGCACGCAGGCGAAGGCTGCAGGGAAATGGTCAAATTTGAAATAAACTAGTCAAAAGTCTTTTTGTTTTCTAGTCCGGCATTTTATCTTCATTTCAGGTATTATTGTAAAGATTGTCTGCTAACAAGTTGTAACTACAATAATGGCATACCTAAAAATGACCTTAGGGATTACTCTTGGTTTGCTGAAAGAAAAACTAAGGCCAGAGAGTGGAAGCATGTGCGTAAGGTCACACAGCAGTAGATAATTCTGTGATGTACTCAGACATTGCTATTTGTAAAATTACATGATATGACCAAGATAATTCTAACCCTTGTCAAATGTCCACAATATTTTAGCCCTGTGGAGCAAAAGCCAAGGAGATTCATGGGCTTGTATTTATGTGGTTTAAGAGTTGTCACCTTTCTGCCTTGTTATTTGTAGGATCAAAAAACACTCTCATACCCTCAGCTAGCAGATTGAGGGGAGAATATGGAAGCACAAAGTGACACGAGGAATAAATTGGAAAGAAACATTCATAATAACTATGATTAGAAGAATTGAGCACAGCCCATAGGAAAATGCATGCCTGCCAAATCCAATTCCACTTTTACTTCCACCTCCCCTTCTACCTCCCTAACTATAACACCCAAGGTCCTTAAACACTGACTTGGAATTAAAATGGATCGTTTGCAGCTGTTCACATGCAGGCTCATTCTGCAGGCCCCGCCCAGAGGTTACATCTGGTTTTCCTTTCCAGCCTCAGTTCTTGCCAGGGAAAGCCATTTGGGAAACAACAGGACTGCAAACTGAACAGAATGCATTTTATGAGTCAGCTTGATCCTTATCCGTGGGCTGAGAATTCTTAGTGTTAAGCCATTAGCCCCGGTGCCTGGTTTTAAAAGGAATTCACTATCTTTGGTTATCCCCCTAACAGTGGCAACTGCGGGATTCAGGCCTTTTTGCTTCTTTGATTTAGTTTCTGTCTAGTTCTCCTTTTCTTCTGTCCATCTTCTATAAATTCTATCATGGTTAAGTAGAATTTTCAAGCCCTCTATGGAGAAAATATCCCATTGTATCTGATTGTAGCAGCTACTAGTACTTTTTAAAACCATGTTTTTAAGCAAGTGGGTATGAAATGTTCTTGCATTTGGCCAAGTGCAGCTAGTGGGAGAGTCAATGAGATTAGGTTGGAATACAGAAAATACAAGGGCATTGTGGTGCCTCAGCAGATGCTGACCAAAATAAGGAAAAAGTGTCTGAATGTGAAGGAGGCTCCATTTCTCCTAAAAATAAGATCCACATCAGCCTAACTGGCACTTCACTTAGCACGACTCCACCAGCACGTAAGAGCATAATTAATATGTCTCTGGCTGAAAGTTAAAAATCACTTCGCCTCCGGCTGGACAAAAAAAGCTTTAATTAAATAAAAGTTTGTGCCTGGTTTAACAGGTGCTTACTGTGGAATGAGATGTGGACAAGAATACTGATCATTGTTACAAATACAGGGAGCATAATAAATGCTCTGCTTACACAATTTTATTCTAGGATTGTCTCAATGTTTTCCTAAACTTGCTCCATTAAACAGGAGAAAAACACGCCAAGTTTTTTTTTTTCCTAGTTCTAAATGGCAGAGCTATTAACCACATATTTACATGCTAATAAAGTCCTTTCTATTTGATAACTGTTACTGTGCTTGTTCTTTCAAGAATGGCAATCAATCCCTTTTGGCATCCACTATAGTACTTGGTAGAGCTGGACAAACAGCAGCTTTTTCTTTCTCCCCTTCTGAGTCTGCACTTTACAAGACTTATTTATCATTCATTCTTTCACCGAAATGGGATACTAACTTTAATTGTTTGATCGGGCTCTACCCTAACCCAATCATTTTGTTACAGGGCTTTGAATAATTTTCTAAAAAGCTGAGCCCATACGTTAGGTTTTTTGATTTTTTAAAAAGATAACATCATTGAGGTAAAGTGGGTGAAAAGCCAATCATTTAGTCTGTGAACACTAACCAAGTCCGTATCATGGGAAAGCACAGTACTCGGTATGGAAGGGCATACCAAGAACCAAAAGATACAATTCCCTGTCATCCTGCAGAGGATGGTCTAGACTCATCCCTGTTGCCATGGCCCCACATGCATGCTTCTCACACAGGCATAGCTCCTACCACATTGCACAGTCACTGTCTTTCTTTTTGGCTAGAACATGATTCCTTGATCCAATCTTGATATCTTTCATCTCTGTATCTGTAGAATTTACCGTTAGGCTTACCAAATTGGGGAGGCACCTAAATTAAAGTGTGTTGAGTGGATAAATGTGGGGGGAGTTTAGTAGCAATGATCTCAAGGCTCCCTTTAATACCAGGAATCCAGTGAAGGAAGAATTATGTAGCTAGGCCTTTTTTCTAAAAAGGATTGTGAGGAGAATAATTTTCTGTATGGAGGATGCAGTGTAGACAAAATTCATTCAAAATATTTACTAAGCCTAATCTACCCCCAGGCATTGGACCAGGTGCAGAGAAATGCAAGGCTGTGCAAGATAGACTCGAATACTGCCCTTGGCATTTTACAGTCTAAGAAAGAAGACATACAATAAGGGCCAATTCTGCCTCTGCCAAGGAAACACGAGTTTGCAACAGTGGTGTGCTGGAGTTTCTTCTTACCTGAAGTGGCTCCTGAAAGCCATTAGTTATAAATATTCATTTACTTTTCAAGCTAGACGTTAAACCAGTGCTTGCTTGAAATTAGCCATGGTGGGAGAGAAATCAGAAAACACTACAAATTTAGGCTTTTTTTTTTTTTTTTAAGTAGGAGAGCCAGATTACTAGGCTACCACTCATTTTGGTAATAAGCATCCCTAATTCTACATCTCTTCTCCTCCCTTCCTTATCTTTGTGTGCCTTTCTCCTTTAGGAGATGATAATATAAAACTATAAGCTATAAATTCTTTGTCAGTTAAGTAAACATAAAGTATTTCCTACATAACAGGGATGTGTGCTGGTGGCATGAAGTGACGCATATAGAGACTAATACAGTGGCATACAAATACGTAATTAAAGCTCTATAAATGTTAGCTACTAAAACACATGAACAAACAATAATAGAAAGAAAAATCTGAAATCCAACTGTCTTCAAGATCTACAAGATATCTAATGAAAGAACAAAAAAATAAATGAGATTGGTGGGTGCGCTGTAAAAAGTTAGAACTAGAAGAGAAAAAAATGATATAATCGATATAGTACTTCTAAGTATAGTGTGTGGGGAGAACAATAATAATAATTGTTATTTATTGGACATCTACCAGGTGCCAGATACTTTTCTAGTGTTCCACATACATTAACTCATTTAATCTTCAAAATAACTCTCTGAGGTACTTTTGCAAATATTCTTATTTAGAAATGTAAAAACTACACTAGAGAAAAGGTCTTCTCCAAGATCTTGTCCAATAAAGAAAGTGATAAAGCAAACATTTGAATCTTGAACCCAGGCAATAACTTTACACACACACAGACACTAAAGTTATATGTATATATGTATATACACACATATATATACACACACACATAAATATACACATACAAATATATAAATTCTCCTTAGAGTGCATTATATATATATATATATATTACATAAAAATAGTGTACAGTTGATCCTTGAACAACACAGGGGTCAGGAGTGCCAATCCCATGTAGTCATAAATTTTCATATAACTCTTGACTCCCCCAAAACTTAACTATTAGTAGCCTACTGTTGACAGGAAGCCTTACTGATAACATAGTAACAGTCAATTAAAACATATTTGGCATGTTTTCTGTGTTGTACACTCGATTCTTATAATAAAGTAAGCTAGAGAAAAGAAAATGTTAAGAAAATCGTGAGGAAGAGAAAATGTATTTATTATTCATTAGGTGAAAGAGGATCATCGTAAAGGTTTTAAGCTTTGTATTCACATTGAATAGGCTGAGGAGGAGGAGGAAGAGGAGGGTTTGGTATTGCTGTCACAGAGGTGGCAGAGGTGGAAGAAAGTGCAATTAAATGTATGTGGACCCACACAGTTCAAACCCATGTTGTTTAAGGGTCAACTCTGTACATTTAGTATACACACATATTTAACAAATATGGGTGATTACTTGCAGACTGTTCTAGCCTTTTTCAGAAAAATATTAATTCTTTAATATTTATAATAATTCTATGATATAAGCACTATTACTATCCTCATTTTATAAATGAAATAACTATAACTGAGGCACGGGCAGGTTAAATAGCTTATCTGAAGTCACATAGCTAGTAAGTGGCAGAGTTGAACTCAAACCCAGGCAGTCTGGCTCCAGAATCAGCTAGCTACATGGCTGCTCTAAGCCTCAGTTAAAGAGGATTTTAATAGTCCAATTTCATCAGTAAGTTCATCTCTATTGTAGAAACAGTTCTGAAGTTTACTCAACAAATTTCCAGTAGATTCTTCCCAGGAATAAAATCATTCCACTATATAGAAAACCACCTATACTTGTTATAACTTGGTTATGATTTGTTTTCCCACACTGTTTTCCATACAGAGAGAATACTTGAATATTTGAGCATTTCTATTCTTATGACACAGCTATATTTCTCAAAGAAAATTAATAAACTGGAACTCTGAATTTATATATCATTCTCTTGTGAGTCTGATTAAAGTGAATCATCTCCAGGGGGATCAGGTTTCAGAATCTGCTGCATTTGGGCCATACTATAAGTAGTGGTAAGTTCCCTAAAGTATAGTTGTCCCTCAGTATCCTTCAGGAATTGGATTCAGGACACTCCCCATACCAAAATCCGCCAGTGCTCAAGTCCTTTACATAGAATAGTGTAGTATTTGCATGTAACCTATATACATTCTCCTGTATACTTTAAATCATCTGTAGATTTCTTATAATAGCTAATACAATGTACATAAATAGTTGTTATACTTTATGTTTTTTCTTTGTATTTTTATTGTGATATTGTTATTTTTTATTGCTTGGGGGTTTTGCAAAATATTTTAGAGCCACATTTGGTTGAATTTACAGATGCGGAACAGCGGATATGGAGGGCTGACTGTAATGCCAACCTCTGAGGCCTTCATGAAGCCTCCAATAACTTTTCCCATCTTTCATTGCTCCTCTGGATCTCCATTAGCTATAAAAATGCAAATCCGTTTTCTTATTTTTATAGTTACTGCTAGGAGAAGATTTAAAGAGAAATTTTAATAAAGATTAAAACAAAGCTAAACTTCAGTTTCTTAGGTTTCATTAATTCTTGGTGGATAAGCTGTAACATTAGTCAGAACATGTTTCTTGGATGGTTGGCTGCTTTTAATTGTGTACATTGTCTCTGTGTCCAGGCATAGAGACTTAATCTCTCTAGTTCTAAGGATTTGTCTTGAAGCAAAACAACCGTTCGCTAAACTCTAGAATAATCCTTTCTCTGAAGTCTGCTCTCCATCTGTGCCCCCAAGTTTAAAACTCTCCCCGTCCATCTGCTAAATTCAATAATGACTGTAGCACCAAGCAGCAGGTAGAACCAATACGCTGGCTCAGAACTGAATCCTGAAAATGAATCTGGCATCCCTGCTGCAAAATCATCTGTGTTTGCTGATCTGCTCCCATTAATCTCCAGGGAATAAGAACGAGAAACATTGCAAGGGACAAAGGGGGAGGATTTTTCTAATTAATTGAAAACAATAATAGCATAAAAGTCATCAGCCTTTTGCCTGCATAAGGAAAGCTTTGCAAAGCAAGAAAATGAAAATGTCACAGCTATAGCTCCCTTCCAAACACAAGCTGTATCGGAGAGTATACAAAGGCACTCATACCATATACCCACTCTTACAACATATTTGTTACACAGAAACTTATTTTACAGGACAAAAATCCCATTTGCCAGATTATTGATTATAATGTATGGAAATAAAGAGTACAATCATAAGTATGTAGAAATAAAAAGTCAATAAATCATTTAAATATTATAGTACTGAAATTCCATGTTTCTATTAAAATAATTTTTTAGAACGCTAATTTGAAATACCGTTTTTATTCCTAAAATACCTGAATCATTTATTATTAATAATTAAAAACTCAGAATGTGTCAGCACATTCATGTTGTCTCTTCCAGCTGTTTGAATTTTTAAAGTCATAAATTGTTCTTCTGGTCTTGTAGTTGAATAAAAGAATTGCTTCTAAACACCCTTAAGAGCACAAATAAAGCAGGTGTATTCTCTTCTCTCCTTTCTGACGATAGCATGTTTTCTTTCACATACTGTGTGTGTTTTCAAAAAGAGTCTTTTTGATAATAGTTCTTCAAGTGAAAGATCAGTAGATTGAAAACAAAACAGGAAATAACCTAAGGAGAAAAGGAAATTCTTCTGCTCTTTTCTATACAATTTTTCTTGAATTAGCCATTATTCAGAAAATCACAGGCGTACGTATTAATATTATTTACTGGTCATTCAAATTTTAGAAAGCGGTTTTGCCATTTCCCCCTTTTTCTGCCTCATAACTTTGGCGCCCTCCTGCCAACTCCCACTTGACTCCCACTTACCAGCTCATTTATTCACACTTTTCCCTCCCCATGCACCTTCCCCCTGCAGGTAGACAGGGTTGCCCTGGGCTCTTATTTAAGCTAACTTATTTCTTTTGCCTTCCTGCAAATATATTCAGCTCATTCCCCTTTCTCACCTCCAAATTCTATTTCCATGACATTAATATGTTATTTCATGTTCATCCTTTTTATTCCTCTTATCACGTTTCTTCCATTTCTTTTTTTAAATGCCACTAGTAGCACTTTATATACCAGTAAGTAATAATATACTTTGGATTTATATCTGAATTACATTTAAACCATTATCTACATAAAATGTATAAATATTTAAAATATTCTATTTTGCTTGTAAACTTCAAAAGGCAAGGAGAAGCACCAGTATAATTAGTTCATATAACAGAAAGCACAATATCTGTACTTCTTAAGAGCAGCTGTTGGTACCTATGAGAGTGGGCAAAGAAAAATAGGGTGTGGAGTCTAAAGGGATGATGTTGACGCAATAAAGACTGGGACTTTTGTACCCCAGGTCTCTGCCTTTTCCCTTTTCTTTCTTTTCCTTTCCTTTCACTTCTTTTTTCTAATTTTTTCTTTCCTTTCTCTTTTCTGTTATGTGGATTTTTTTTCTTTCTTTAATATCTATCCCTGTGTTTCTAATTTGCTTCTACACTCTCTCACTTCTTCTTATCAGTCTCTTCATTCCTGTTTTAGGAAAGTTCAGGGTGTAGTTGCCAGGCCATTTGACGGAGGAGAAATGACATTTAAAAATATGGCTTTCTTTTATACAACCATGCTTGAATCTCTCTTTTTTAGAAATTAAATAGCTAAATTGTTATCCTTTTTGGCAAACAGTTTAGAACATACTATTTAAAAATAATAGAGAAGTTGCATGTATGCATCGTTCTTCGTAAATAAATTTTGACCACTGCTTATATTAATAACATTCAAAACTCACCCTGAATGTTAATTTATTGATAAAATACCATCTGATAAGTTTATTCTCACCCTGATTTTATATTTTGTAACTTTTGCAATTGGAAGAGCAGAGAAGCAAAGGAGAGAAAAATATAAAGTGACTAAGGTCAGTAGATTTTTCCAATATTGCTTTCTGCTTTATGAATGATTTCCATACTAAACTGGGTATGGATTTTCCACTCCCCTTTTTTAATCTAGATATGGTATAGTCTAAAGAGTAAAAGTTCTGGAAATAGAGAATCCTAAGTTAAAATCACTTAATAGCTTGACTACTTCGGCCAAGAAATTAAAGCTCCTATCCTTTAGTTTTCTTATTTATATGAATAATTACATATATTTCAGTGGTTGCTAGGATGACTAAATAAAATAACACAAATTAAATTCCTGACATTTGTAATTGCTTACTTAATACTAGTTCTTGTTTCTATTTGAATGTGGTTCATTAGCATCTATGTTGCAATAATATTTCTATCTGAGTCACAATATGTACATAGTCACATTTTAACAGCGAGATGTATAAAACCATCTGTTTATATCCCACACATGGAAAGATAGTATTGTCAACTTAGAAGAATTCCCTCTAATTACCCCACTCTCCATGGCCTTTCTAGAATACAAGGTAATTTGCATATAATAACTAAATTTACTGCCTTAGTACTACCTTGTCAATTTTCAACAGCACATCTAGAAATTATATTTTAACTGTTTCCTACAAGGGGCAGCACCATATGTTACAGAATGGTAGAAAAAAAGTGATGTTGCTATATTTCATACATGACAAATTATTTTTTTCTGAAACTATTTTGTTTATGTTAACTCAATGAACAAACTGAATCTAATTAGAATACATAAAATACTGCACCAAAGAATTGTAGAATGCACATTCTTTTCATGTATGTAAGAACTATCATCGAGAACTGGCCTTATCCTGGACCATAAATCAAATGAGCTAAAAAAAATCAAATTATTGAAATCATACAGGGTGTTATCTCTGACCACAACTTGAGTTAAAAATCGACAAGAAGATAGCTAGAAAATCTCCATATGTTGCAATGTTCATCATTGCATTTCTACATAACCCATGTATCAAAAAAATTACAATGTAATTTAGAGAACATTTTGAACTAAATAATAATGAAAATATAACACATAAAAACTTAGAAACTTATAAATTTAAGTTCAATTGTTAGAAAACTAAATACTAACGATCTACTTATACATCTCAAAAAGACACATAAAACAAATAGCAAATTAAATTTTAAAAAAGGAAGAAAATAAGAACCAAAAGTTTTTAAAAACAAAAAGAGAATATTTTAAAATATCTTAAAATTTTATACACACACACCCACCCGCACACACACACATATGTATATAGAAAGAGAGAGATTCAACAAAGCCAAAGGTTGTTTCTTTAAAAGGACTAATAATATTTATATACCTTTAGCAAAGCTATTCAATGAAAAAAGAAATGTATAAATAATCAATATGGAATGTTAAAGGGAACATCACTACAGATCACACAGACATTAAAAAGGTAATATGAGCATATTACAAACAACTATATTCCAGTGATTTGATTTTACATGGACAAATGTAAAATTCCTAGGAAAACATAACACCAAAAATTATATAAGAGTACACCTATTATTGCCCAGTTCTTGATTTCTAATACCAATTCTCCAATTAAAAAAAAAAAAAAGATTCCTTAGAGAAATAGCTGATATTTAGGACTGGGAAAGAAAATATACAAGATGAATCTACAACATTCTGTGGTACCAGAAAATAAGAAAGCTCTCATAACACAAATAAACAAAACATAAAAATCCCACAATGACATTAGTATGTTAAAGGGATGCAGTCCTCAATTTTCCAAGTTGGCACAATCTGAGCAATAAAAAAATAAAGCATTATTATATTTTAATCAAAAATGTAAAATGAATATTCATGAGTACATACTGATATAATAAATAATCAAATAAGCAAATAAATGGGAGAGAATAAACATGTCTTGTGGAAAAGAACGGGGAACACCAACAGTGACATGTTGTGTTTATGGTGTGTACCTTCTATGGGATATAATGAGAATGGGACTTGACTTCTGTGGTCTTCCTCTCAAAAATACATTACTCCAGTCTAGTCATGGGGAAAGCATTAGACAAATCCCACTTAAGAGATGCTCTACAAAATACCTAATCCTCAAAACCGTCAAAGTCACCAAAAACAAGAAAAGTCCAAGGTCCTGTCACAACCAATAGGAGCCTCAGGAGACAAGCTCACTAGCTGACATGCGGTAGCTTGGATGGAATCCTTAAAGAGTAAAAGGACAACAGGAAAAAATGAGAAAATATGAATGAAGTATGGGGTTTGCGTTATCAAAAAAATGTTTCCTGAAGAAAAAGAAAGGGAAAAAAGAAATTGTAAAAAACAATGATAGAATAATAAAATAAATTATTCAATAAGAAATTAAATATGTTTGTTTTGTGGAAGAACACAAAGTATCTCCTATCTCACTTAGATTATGGAGGGAAGCTCAGCTATAAATAGCAGTGCAAAGGAAACACATGGTTGAGAATCCTAGAAAAGGATTTTCTACAAAATATTTTTTAGAACAATCTGAATAGTCCTACAAATTTGAGGTACTGATATTAAAAATTTCACCTACACTTATGTTGAATTTTATTCTATACAGAAACAAACAAAAAACTTTCCTGCAAAGTACCGCTAGACCCCAATGTCTTTATTCATATAAATTAGAGAAATATTTCAAACAGTTTGATAAAGCTGGCATAACTCGGATATCATATTCCCTATACATACACATAACATGCTTACACACACATATATACATTATAATAGTTTATATATATATATGGTTTTTACATATATGCAAGTTTTATATATATATATATAAAGCTAGCAGAGCTGATCTGATAGGCTTATTTCAAGAAAAGAAAATTGTAGGACAACTTCCCTGATAAACATAGATGCAAATAAAAAATACAGGAAACAGAATCCAGCAACACATAAAAAAATCTATCACAATCAAATTCCATTTGTTATGGGAATGCAACATTGCTTCATATGTGAGAACTGAATGTTATTAATATAACAACAAAAGAAGGAGGAAGAGCACATAATCATGGCAATAAAGGGGAAAAATGTGATAAAATTTTACTTCATTTATCATTAAAAACCAAGAAAGGGGGAAAAAAACACTTTCCAAACTAAAAGGTAAAAGGAAATTACATAAGATATACTTATGATAAAGTCTATCTTTAAAAAATTAGAACTATTATTTTGTTTTATAATGAAATATTGACCCCTTTATCTCAAGTTTTGGAATAAGAAAAGATACTAGCTATCATCATTCTAATAAACATTGGAATGAATATTCTAATCAGGGACCAAACTAATAGACTTAATTTTTTTTAATTTATAATTTAATGAATACATACTAGTTATACATATTTATATATATGTAATATTTTTATACAAACATACAATGTGTATTGATCAAATCTGGGTAATTGGGATCTCTATCACCTCAAACATTTATCATTTCTTTGCATCGGGAACATTCCAGATCCACTCTTCCAGTTATTTTGAAATATATAATAAATTATTGTTAACTATAGTCACTCTATTGTGCTACTGAACTTTAAAAAAAAAAAAGAGGAAGATAAAAAAGCGTAATGATTTTCAGACAATGTAATTGTGAATGAAGACAATCCAAAAGCATATTGAGATAAATATTACTTTAAATATACATGAATTTAACAAGCTCACTGTATCAACACACACACATATACATAAAACAAATAATACATAAAAAATAAAATACTCTTTAAAAAGAAAAAAAATCAAATATCTACAAATGCCTCTACAAAAGGTATGCAATAGTTTTATACAGAAAGCCCTACAACATTATTGAGAGAAACTAAAAATACCCAAATGGAGAAATAAATCTTGTTTATGAATTGGAAGGCCCAATATTGTAAAGATGTAAATTTTCCTAAAAATGGTCCATATGTTCCATGCAACTGCGATAAAAATTGCGGCAGGTGTATGTGTGTGTGTGTTTGTATGTGTGTAAATTGAAAACCTGGTTTAAAATTTCATAGGGAAATGAAAAATCCTTCAAATAGCCAAGAACAGTAATTTCTTGAAAAAAATCAAGGAACTTATGCAAACATATATAAAGACTTATAAAGATACAATAACTAAGACATGGTATTGTGTATGGAAAGAAAAATAGACTCACGGAACAAAACAGATAATCCAGAAATAGACCCAAACACAAATGGAGAAAAGATCAGCTTTTCAATAAAGGGTATTGGGTCAATTAGATCTCCATAAGCAAAAAGAAATGAGTCTTAACTCTTGTACCATATACAGAAAATTAATTTAAATTGAATTATGGATTAAGAGATAAAAGTAATATTTAGCTCCCACATGTGAGATTTGTCTTTCTGTACTTGGCTTATTGTACTTAATATAATGTTTTCCATTTCCATCCATATTGTTGCAAATGGCAGGATTTCATTCTTTTTGTGCCTATATAATATTCCATTGTGTGTGTGTATCACAATTTCTTTTACCGTTTATCCATTGATGGACACTTAGGTTGATTCTAAATCTTGGGTATTGTGAATAATGCTGCAATAAACATGGGAGTATAGTTATCTTTTTGATGTACTGAATTCCTTCCTTTGGATATATAAATAGTAGAAGGATTGCTGGGTCATGTGGTGGTGCTATTTGTAGTTCTTTGAGGAACCTCCATACTGTTCTCCATAGTGCTTGCACTAATTTACATTTCCACCAACAGTGTATGAAGATTCCCCTTTCTCCACATTCTTGCCAGCATTCATTATTGCCTGTATTTTTGATAAAAACCATTTTAACTGGGGTGAGATAATACCTCATTGTAATTTAATATTAAAAGCAATTGATTTCATGAAGACAGAGAGTAGAATGATGGTTACCAGAGGCGAGGAAGGGAAGCAGACAGGCGAGCGTAAAATGGGGATGATTAATGGGTGCAAAAATATAATTAGTTAAATTGAATGAACAATATTTGATAGCACAGCAAAGTGATTATAATCAACAAAAAGACAGGGAATACTTTAAAATAACTAAAAGAGTGGAATTGGAATGTTCCTAACACAAAGAAATGATAAATGCCTGAGGTGATGGATACCCCAATAGCCCTGATTTGATTAATTCACAATGATTGTATGTCTGTATCAAAGCATCACATGTAGCCTATAAATATATACAATATTATGTATTTATAATAATTAAAAATAAAAAAAATTTAAAAATACAGTAATGCTTCTAAAAGTTAATACAGGAAAATACCTTTTTAACTTGAAGGTAGGAAACATTTATCAAACTGAACCACTAAAAGGATTAATCATGAAGAATGCTATTGAAAATTAGACTTCTTTTCATCAAAGCTACTATTAAGAAAATGAAAAGACAATCTACAAAGTGGGGAAAATTCATATAATTGACAAAGGACATTGTCATAGTTGCCATTGCTTTGTAACAAATTATCCCATCATTTAATGGCAAAAGTAAACCAACCTTTTTAATATACTCATGTATTTGGTCAGGAATTTAGAAATGAAACAGTGGGGATGTCTTCATCCTCGATGTCTGAGATCTCAACTGAGAAGGCTTAAAGGCAGAGAGTGTCCAGATGTCTGGGGGCTGTCATCATCTAAAGATTTCTTCACTCTTGTGTCTAGTGCCTGGACTAGCACAATAATGCTTAAATGTGACCACTCTGTGCTTATAGATGTCCTCCATGGCATGCTTAGCTTCAGCACAACTATTCCAGCAAACGAAATGGAGGCTACATTGGCATTTTTAACTTAGCCTCGGAAGTCCAATTGTATTACTTTGCCATAATGTACTGGTCAACAGCAATTATAAGCTCCCCCAGAATCAAGATAGGATGAATGTCAATAAATTTTAGATCATCTCTTTAAACCACCACAGACATATACCGAATATACAAAATGCTTCTTATATATTATTTTGACAAAGAAAGACAATCCAATAGAAAGAAAATAGACCCAAGTCTTGAAATTATTAGAGAGCAAGTTAACGTTATACTTTGTATGAGCTCTATTAGCCTACTTCTCTATTCAGAGATTATTGATATTGGACAATAAATAATTTTAAAAAGCGTTAATGGAGGAGATTGTTAAGTGAGCTGGATCTTAAGATAGAATAGAATTTGGAGAGGCAGGAAAAGGGAAGTAACGTCTAGCCTTTCCTCCCAGTTAAGGATAGGCCTTTACAGCTATGACCTATGCTTGGGAGTTAAGGTTGAACCAGCACGGACAACAGAGGACATCTCCTGAGTCATCTATACAGCTTCATGGTTTTCCCATCCTGGGAAAGGCTCCATTGTCTGGGAAATGCCCCATATATTACATATTATTATAGCAAGAGCAACTATGCCATATAACATGACTCTCACCTACTATAAATGATAGATTAAAAGTGGGCTCAATACTTAATCTGGGACAATATTCTTTCATTCTCGTTGGACCAGCTGGTTACTTTGAATGGGGCTTGCACATAATCTTTGTGTGTCTGGTTGACCAGAACGGGAATGAGACAACTCACAAGCTATTTTCAGCCATATTTTTCACTCCATGGGTTCGGAAGTTGAGAAAGTCAGCCCACAGACATAAAGAATAATGAAGTAGACATGACAGAGCAAAAATGAAAGACATGGGTCCATCGTTTCCTTTAGCACAGGATATTTTCCTGCTTTGTGAAACATTATTATATATTTATAATATTCTCATTTTTGCTTAAATGGGCTTCTGAACCTACAAACCACATAAATTTAACTAATGCAGGAATAAAAAATAACTGACTATTTAGTACCAGACAATGGCAGGCTAAACAGGAAAGTGATAGCCTACAGGGTATCAAAGGCTAACATTTACTGAGGACTTAATTTAATCCTCCCAGGGTTCATGCTGGTAACTGAAATCTGAAGCTTAAGTAATGTACTCAATTTCACACTAGAAAATAGAAGAGCTGAACTTTGAACCTAGGTTAGGCTAAGTTAGGCTAAAACGCTTGCTTTTGGCTAGTACGCTCTATTACCTTCATTAAATTCAAGAGACTAATAAGCAAGAACTAGATTTGAAATGAAAGGTAGAGCAAGATATAGCCTGGAGAGATTCTTGGATATAAACATAGGCTTTACAACAAAACTGTAAACAAGCCTTGGGGCAAGAGAAGCTATTAAGCAAACCAAACCTGATTAGATATTGTGAATCAGTGCTTTAAAAATTATTTTTAGGCAGGGCAAAAGACCTGAGGTTATACCTATAACAACCACCATCACATTCTTCAGTAATATTCTAAACATTCCAATACTCTGTTTCAGGTGAACTAGGAGTTTTACAATGTTGAAAAATGTTGTATAAAAGATAGCATTTTTGATAAAATAGTATGAAAGTATACCCAACAAACTTCAGTCATTTTTTTGTTGTTGTTTAGGAATATAAATTATAGTAATTCAGAATAGCTCAAGGATTTTTGTAGTGATTTTTGGTACATTGAA
The DNA here is from genome assembly GCA_963574885.1 of Lepilemur ruficaudatus. Lineage (NCBI taxonomy): Eukaryota > Metazoa > Chordata > Mammalia > Primates > Lepilemuridae > Lepilemur > Lepilemur ruficaudatus. The sequence continues at coordinate 42,344 of CAUYRT010035293.1, read as the reverse complement.
AATCAAAAAATAAAGTATCTCTGGAACAGAGCATCCCAAAAGAAACAGAAAAAGGACTTCTATTTTAGGTCTAGTTCATAAGTTATCAGATAATTATAAGTAAACCTTGGTCTGAAATTGAAGAAATGCTATTTCAGATGTAAAAACCATCATGAGTAAGGCACAAGGTAGAAATAAAGATGAAGATGGCATAACTAAAATAGACACCATATGTTGAAATGGGTGGAAATGGAATTAAGAAAAGGGATGGATTGTGAAAGACTGAACTATCAGCAGAGAAACTTTGATTTGACATATTGGGCTTTACAATTCATGGAAAGTTCTTTATCAGAAAAATGGTGGGTTCTGTGTTAGGAAATTTATGTGGGCAGCAGAGTTCAGATAGGCAGGAGCTAGACACAGTAAAGGGACAGAGTCCACATAGAAAGCCTTCAAGCCGTGCACAAAGTGTTTAGAGCACAGTGATCACACAGGGCCTAGGAAGAAATGATCTAATCTGAAAGACTTGAAAGAGATAAATGAAGGGAAAGGAAAATGAAAGAGTCAAAACCTAGCAGAAAAGAGAGTGTGGTGGTTCTATTCATGTAAACAAAGTAGAAAATGATTACAAATGAAATCCTGCTTCCAGCAAAAATGTTAAATTTGCAGTAATTATGAAATCCTAATAAATATACATTTTAAGCCAGTGGAATAAATACCTGAGTGATGACCAGGGTAAGAGGTCAAGACTGGAGACATAAATTAGAGAATTAAGTAATGATAACGATGTTAATTGAATCCCTAGAAAGGAGTTAAACATACTCCTATTATAGATTGACTATATAGAGGAAAGAAGAGATTTGGGCACACAGATTTAGGAACCTCACTGTTAGTAGGTTAAAAAAAAAAAAGGGAGGAAGCAGCCCTTGAAAAAAGAGTATAAGAAGGAAGGACCAAAGCCGGGAAGAGTAAAGAGAAAGGATATAAATGCAGAAGCCAAAAAAATAAAGCATCGTAAAGGAGAAACAGATGGTCTCTGATGCCAAATCTTAGACTTCAAAAGAAAATAAAGCCTGAGGGAAAGCCAGTGCAGACACAGGAAGGACATTTCAATATCTTGCAAGTGAAAACACTTCAGCAAAATGTGAAAACATGAGATTGATTATAGAGCCTCAGAAAACAGGTGGGAAATGGAGGCAGAGGTAAAGATGGAAGCTTCAAAGAGTTGGCAACAAAAAGAGACAGTCTAAACAGGAGTTAGAAAGACGCATTAGCAATGCCAGCAAAGTGTCATATTAAGAAACGTTATCCTCCAGACATAAAAGGTGCTTAAATAGAAGAAAGTTCTTTATTAATTATGCTGTGAAATGTCCTATTTTGTCAAGAGGAATTTCAATAAAACAACTGATGAGCAGCATCCTGACATTTTAGAGTTTGTAAACTAATGTTTTCTCTTTAAGGCTAAATAAAAATATTAACTGCTGGAGGAGACATTCCTCTATGACATATTTAGTAAAATGTTATCTTATTAACAGCTTCATTAATCCATGCATTCAACCATCTTACAGAGTCTGTCCCAGTTTTTGTCATTCTGAATGAGGGCATCTGTTAATTTTTGCCATCACTGAGCCATTTTACATTTGTACTAAATGGATTTCACCTTATTGGTTTTAACCAATTTCTTACATTTAACCAGGGTATAATGTGTGCTGATCCCAACCCACATCATGTTACAGTGCCCTTATACTTGTTACATCTTTAAATTATGCTTTCCATATTCTTTTATGTGATTCTACAAGTTGTTAATGGCAGTATTTATTAATATTATATTTAGAGGTGTCTTATTAAAGACAATACAACATGTCCCTCCAGGTTGATAGTAGCCTATCAATGCTTCCTAAAAGGGCTGTGTTCAATTATTTTTTCAGTAGCACAATTTATATGGTTGTCACTTCTTTTCAATCAGCATTTACTTTCCTACATGTTACTTTCCTTCTGTTAATTCTATTAGACCCGCATCTCATGTATGCATTAGGTTTCCATTATTGTACTGAGAAAAAATGAACTTATTTGGCCTGATTCGTTTGCCTCAAACATATTTGGCTTCATTGTGATAGCAGATGGATATAAACATATATGCATGTATACACTGTGCCTCTTCTCTTGGCAAGTGAGTTAATCCACAACATTTTCTGTAGCCCATCTCACATTTAATGTCACAGAAGGGATTCATCTTTTGGCAATGAACATTAGTAGTAGTAGCCTGAACAAAGAGGGTCATGAATCACATTTTCATATTTTATTAAAATAATGCTATGTAAGAGTGTAATTTTCTTTTTCTTTCTTTTTTTTGATAGTGTAATTTATTCAGTGACCTTGGACCGTGTTACTTTGCTAATCTGAAACATCGAATCAGTGTACTAACCATTTCTGCAACTTCACACAGTTTCCTCTAATATAAGGCCTTAAAAAGCTTGGCTTTTAGCTGAATACTTATGGATGGCAGGAACAATGTTGGTGAACTTTAATGGGGAAAGAAGAGGCCAGGGTAAAATTTTCAAAAATGAAACAAAGTCAAGGAGTCATACAGAAAAATAAATATATATGTATATATATTTATCTTTTATGAACCCATTCTTATCAGACTGAATATCATTCTGGTACAGCCTCACTTAACATCATTAGCCTCTTGAGTTTCAGTTATCTATTATCTTTCTATGCTGAATTCCTGAACAAATATGAAAAAAGATGAAGGGTGGAGTATGAATAAATAAAATGACTGAATCTAATAGTTTTAGATAATAATTTTAGTCTTCTTTCTAAATAAAAGTTTAATCATTGCCAATAACCTATTCTTTTTTCCTAAACCCATCCATTTATTGCCAGACTCTGATGCAAAATAATTTGAGAGGTAAAGAGAAAAGGCCATCACTTTGGTGGCTGAGAATGACGGTTGTATAATGGTTTCAAACTGTGGCCAATGTGGTCTATCTTTTGGTAACAGGCTTGTTACCCACAGCACTTTCTACCATACGCAGCCCTGATTCAATTCAAAGTTCAACCACCTGCTGTCAATCTCCTGCCTTGTTTTATGTCAGTCTTATCAGTTTGGCAAAAGCTCAAACCCAGATTAATCCTTCAGCTTGCTTTTCTTTCTAATCCTAAACAACCGATCCCTGGTGGAGAAAATTATAATACCGTACTGGATTTTCAGCAATTAAATATTATAACTACTTAACACATACAACAATCCATAAAACATCATGCTATGTGAAAGACGACAGCCAACAAATTATAAAATGTTACATTATTACATTTATATGAAATTCTAGAAAAGTGAAAAACTATACTGACAGAAAGATAAATAGTTGACAGAAACTGGGAATGAGAGAGGGACTTTGATTACAAAGAGTCATAAAGTAACTCTTAGGTTAATGGAAATGTTCTATATCATGATAGCAGTTGAGAATATACGACTATATATTTCCTAATATTCATCAAGATATAAAGTTAAAATTAGTGAATATTAGTGTGTGTAAAATGTCTCTCAATAAAGCTGAATTTAAAAACACTAATGAAAAATTGTTTTTTAAGTTTATTTTTAATTTTTAGATTTTTTTTTTAGAAACAGAGTCTTGCTCTGTCATCTAGGCTAGAGTACAGTGGCAGGATCATAGCTCACTGCAACCTCACACTCCTGGAGTCAAGAGGTATGATTTTTATAGATCTTTTCAGATGTCTGAAATGAACGAAAATATATTTTCTCATAACTAGAGTATTGCTAGATTTCTTAATTCTTAATAGTAAATGTAAGTAAGGTACAGTAACTTTTCACTATACTTTATAATTTTCCTCTACTTCAGCTAAACTCATCTTCCATTTATGTAAATATAAGCATTTTGCATCAGATTAAACCTTAACTACCTCTGAATATGGTAGATGTAGATTATTTTGACTTTCCCTATAAGGTATTTTGTGTGTGTGTGTGAAAGCAAAAAAAAAAAAAAATGTTTTTCCTCTTTTATTGGAGTAATGTTTTGCAGGCTTTTTTCTTGTGTGAAAAAGTTGTACTAGACAATATGAGCCAGTTTAAAAATTAGTCCTTTGCAGAGAAAATATTATGAAATAGATTTTCTATGACAATAAGTTCAAAGGGTAATTTTCTGGTTATTGATCTTTTCCAGAAAGAATTTCTTTATAATTATTTCCCCCTTTTTCTACTGAAAATTGCTTCAACCTCTTCCTCAAAGAGTTCCTTTGAGTCTATTCATCTTCCTCCCACTCCTCTTCCCATAGCAACTGATTCCACTAGAATCTGAAAAGCTGACTAAGCAAAATTATCTTTTAACAGCAAGGACTCTCTAGAGGAAGATACGATTGCACTGTGAGCTGCGTATTCAAATAAGTTAGTAAGACAGCAGCATCTGCCCCCTTGAATGAGAACATTTCTGTGAAAACAGATAAACTAAGACTCATAATTACACATGAACTGGCAAAAATATGGGCACAATAAAATTGAACATCTTAACTATCTAATGATATTTATGTGTTCAAATTAAGTATAAAAATACATGTGTGTACCTTTTAACTTTCCTGTCTTTGATGTTCAGAGCGGAATCCCTTAGGCACCGACTGTGATGTTGAATGCAATTGTCGTTCATGATAGAGATGCCATATAGCCCTTACATAGTTTTGACTATTTTAATATATAGTTTATTTTCTCAATCAATGCCTTTGTATAAAATTTTCAACAAACCTATAGGAACACATATGTCCACAAAATACTACATAGAAATTTTGTTTCTTCCAATTGTTTATATAAACTTTAAAACACCAGATGACCAGAAGTTGTTGAGTTATGTTACTGGCAACAAATGGTTCTGTTGAGACATGGAAATCCTTTAATGATGTGTAGGTCATCCTGGTTTATAGTCTCTGATAAATATGACTGAATGTGGATGCCAAGATCTTTGTACACAATAAGATCAGTTCTTTTGTGGGAATTATGTTCTAAAGTACGCAGCCAAATTTTCATAAATTCAAAATTAATCCATTCGTAACGTATATGCATGGTTAGGGGAATAAAACCCAGTATTGTCTTTCTTATGAAAGAAAACAATAAAATTCTGGGCAGATATCTATTTGTGCCAGTAAGATACCATCATATCCCTGGGAGTAAATGGTAGAGAGTATCCCAAAGGGTTTACTGCAGAGTCTTTACATATTACGTCTCCCTAACTTTAATACATTTTAATAGATATGTTTGTTGCTAGGAGTAATAAATAAACACCAAGTTCCCCTCTTCAAAGTGTTAGATTCTAAATTCTGGACAACCTGAGAAAAATTATACACGTGATTCTTCTCCAATGTATTTCACTTTTTTGGCTTTATTAAGGTATAATGGGCAAATAAAAATTGCATATATTTATGGTGTACAACATATTTTGATACATGTATATATTGCAAGCTGATTAAATCAAGCTGATTAATATATCATCTCACATACTCATCATTTTTGTTGTGCATGGTGAGATTTAAGATCTACTCCCTTAGCAATTTTCAAGTATACAATGCATTTCCTTTTTTTTCATTTCTTTTGAAGTATATGAAAGGAAACGCAGTTTGTGTAAGAATAAGAATATCAAATAATTTATATTATATGCATTTTCAGTCATAAGTGCAGTCTTGATCAGTCAGACCTAAACATGAGTAAATCCAAAATATAGAGATTTTTGCTACAGAAACAAAACTGTAATATAGATTCAAAAAATTTCAAAGACTTAGAAGTACAATCTGAAATTAATAGTTTATCAACAGTTATAGTCAAAATAATTTGACTATACATTTATCAATAATCATAGTCAAAATAATCATAAACTACCTCTGGTGTGGTATATTCTATCATAGGATTGTGTGAAAAACCTATTTGAATGATTATAAATTTCCTGCAATCTTGATTTTATAACACACTCATTTGTGAGTTGTGAGCAATTAGGTCCAATACTGCAGAAAAATGTGCCTGAGTAAAGACAATAGATGCCAATGGAGATGGTGATCAGAACAGGGATGAAGTGTGGGAATGTCAGTCACCTCATTTTTCCAAGAAGCTTCAACCTTCGGATACATACGTGATCAGTCTATTCAATCATAGTGGCTTTAAACCTTAGCCAACCATATAATATTTTGTACTGGTGCCCTGTTAGCTTTGTAGGGAATGGTTTAAACCACTCCTTTCTCTGCTAGCATACTGAGGCTCTCCAGGGTATATCTAAACATGCTATGAGACCAGCACCTATACACAGACCTATGGTAGAAGTACTGTTCCATCATCCATTTCTGAATTCATGTTATTCTCCTGTTGCCTTCCATTGTATCTCCCAAGTTCTTTCTAAAATACAATATTAGTGTATTGCATTCTAAAATACAATATTAGTGATATTCAGAAATATTTTTTAAAACACATGGCTTATAAACATCCTCAGATGTGTACATATACCCTGAGTATTATTTTGTATGGTACCAGAAGTTATTGTTTGTGTGCAAATACATGAACAGAAATTGATTATCAAAAGATAAATATCTACTATTATTAGTTTCTTGGACATCTTGCCAGAATTCACCTTGGGAAATACAAGCACATTTGAACCCCTCCATTTAATATGGATATTAAAACAGCATTCTATTCTCATCTGTTTTCATTTTTCTGTACAGCTTGGTTTTTTTAAGAAGAGATCTCATCATATCAATGCATAAAAAACATCTTTGTTTTTTCCAGTTGCATAGTATGCCATTATTGCTGTCAATTGTTATTACATCACTTCATATGTGCGCACCTAAGTTTTAGAATAAATTTTCAAAAATGGAATTTCTGAATCAACAAATAACTATATAACAGGAAAAAATTAATATTGATAAATATTGCCAATTTTTTTACATAGAGGTTATATCAATTTATATTTCCTCTCACTACATATAGGAGAACATTGCTTTTCCTTGACCAGTACCATCGTATTATAACATGGCATAGTACTAATAGAAAGTGTACGAGGTTTGGATTTTAACCAACTCTGTCATTTATAAGCTGCATGCTGTGCAAGTCATTTCTTTAAATATTAGTTTTCTCATCTATAAAATAAAGATGTGATAATTACCTTGCAAAGCTATTATGAGAATTAAATAAGATCATTATATAAAGAACAAACTACAGAACCTGCAACATAATTAATGTCAAATAAAAAGAAACAATTGCTATATTCCTTAATTTTTGAATTATGCATATTATACTTTTTCTCTTAATTCAAGAATTGTTTGCAAAGCATTTCATTTTCATTAGTTATAATAATCATTGCATATAATTATACTCATCCCTCAGTGTCGTGGGGGATGGGTTTCAGGACCCCCAACATACCAAAATCCACATATGCTCAAATCCCTCATACATATGGTGCAGTATTTGCGTACAACCTCCCCATATCCTCCCGTATACTTGAGCCATCTCTAGATTACTTATAATATCTAGAACAATGTAAATGCTATATAAATAGTTGTATTACTTTTTAATTTGTGTTATTTTTATTGTATTGTTATTATTTGTTTTTAAAAAATGTATTTGATCCATGGTTGGTTAAATCCACAGATGTGGAACCTGAGGATACAGGCCAACTAGAGACATATATATATATATATATATATATAAAATTATAAGTAATATTTAATATTATCAATTATGTTCATGAATTAATATCATTAATATATGTCAAATATTATCATTAATTTTGATACATACATAAATGTTAAAATAATAACAGTAAATGTTAACAGCACTTATTATTAATAATAGCAGTATTTTGAAGCGAGAAAGCAAGAAGAGCAGTGGTGAATTATCAGGAGTGGGGAGAGAGCTGAAGCTGACACTGGCAGTAGGAAAACAGCAGGAGTGAGCTGATTTGCACCACAGAACCCTAAAAAGGACCTTTTTAATAGATCAAGATAGGAAACGTATTCCAAGTAGGCAACATGGCTCAACAGTGAATGGTACTAGTCAAAATAATGCAAACACTGAATCTTGCATTAAAGCATAAATATTGATCTAACCTCAAATTATATTATACCTATATTGACAGGTGGAAAGTGTATGTGATTTGAAGAATTGTTGATTCTAGCAGGGTCAATAAATAATATAAAAGTTGAAAAAATAAGCAGTAGTATACGCATATCATTTACAAATATGAAGATAGTTACAAAATTACATACCTAAATATTTTGATAGTGGTTGCCTCTGAGAAGTGCAAACTGAAGGAGCTTGGGGAGAAGAGAGAGAGGGTTCCATTTTTTGTCATTAGGCTTGAAGTATTAATTGAATTTTCCAACTATATGTGTGAGTCATTTTGAAGACCAAAATAAATTGAAATAAGGAGGAAAGAATGGAAGTCTATTAAGCTACAGGTAGAGAAAGAATGATATACATTTCCTTTAAGTAAGACTAGTGGTACAACCAGCCTTTTGTATGGGAAATTGGTAGTACACATTGTTTAAGACATTTAAACTTAAAATGGCATTCCTTGGTTGTTTTTTAGAGACACTAATTTGGGAATTTAACTAATTGGCTTCCAAGATACTTCTCTATCCATCCTTCATGCCAACATAAAAATAATTACCCAGTCATAGCATCTTCCCAAACATCTTAGAAGAGTAGGGAAGGAAAATTGGGAAAAGTCTGTGTTATAAGGTTTAAGAAACAATTTCCACACAGTTCGCTGCTTCACACAGACACAGACAGACTCTCATACATCACATACCACCACCTCTGCACTCCATCGTCCACCTCTAAACAACTGGGACCTCACAATTGATTTGAGACCACACTGCAGTGTGTGGTCACCTTTTTGCAGTCAAATTTGTCTAGTGTTGAGAAAATGTTTACATGTAATATAATCAACTATGGCTCATATTGGGTCCCATAAGGCAGCTAGAATGAATATGACAGTGTTATACATTGCAGATTTTTAAAATGTGTCTCATCTCTTCTTCCAACGAGCATATCCTTTCCTACAATTTTACCTTGGCTTCTTGAACATTCACTTGGAAGGAAAGGTTAGTAAATCAAATATTATGCAGCATTCAAGGAACTCTTATCTATTTTCTGTTTAATAAAAATAAGAATCACATTAGAAAGTAGCTGAGTAATGACTTTAAAATGATTCATTTTGACTGTCATAATACAATCTTATATACGGAAAGAACTTGGGAAATGATCATGGTCTTACAGATATTTAGCAGTAAATTCAGGCGTGGGACTTAGGTTGGGGGTTGTTGTGACTGTATTATCTACCTATCAAGAGAGAATTTTCAACTTGAATTCAACATAGGCAAAATGTTCTAAGGAGAACAGCAAATAGAATCTATGTCGCTTATTATTGCATACTGTTTCCTAAAAGGAATAATTCTCGTTCATTTTACTATGTTTTAGGGAAGGGTTACATTCAGTAATCTTTTTCTCTCCAAATGCTCATATTTTAATTTTTGGATAATCTTTCTTTTCTTTATTTCTACCTGACCTAAATCTCTGTGTTCCTCTAATTTTCTTGTTCTGTGGGCAAGCTTTCTACCTTTCTCTTTTTAACAATTCTAATATTTCTAATAGAAAATTTTCTTTTTTTTCTGTTCCTTCCCCCACTTATATTTCTTTTTTAGTAGTTGCTTTTCGTTTAAAATTTTTAACAGGTAGAGTTATTTTACTTCCATCTTTTGTTTGTATTTAATTTGCATTATTGGTACTAATTTAAAAACAAATAAGTTTTGGATCTACTAAAGGTCTAACATAGGTAGTTTCTGCCTTGAACCTCTTTCCTGATCTAAACATCAATAACGTTTCCTAAAGTTGAAGCTGCTGGAAATAAGAGTGAGAACTTTCAAAGCTGTCAGAGGACTTAAGAATTAATTTTCTCCCACATATGGGGAACCCATTATTTCACGTTTCCCAAGGAAAATGATGATATGATAATGATGATGATGACAAGGATGACAACAGTGATTGGTGATGGTGACAATCATGAATATAACAACAAGTAGTAGTAATAGTAGTCACAATAATGATGGTGTTGGTGGTAGCAGGAGTAGTGGTAATAGGAGTAGTTGTAGTGGCGGCAGCAGTCCCAGCAGCAGCAACAAGCACTGACTAGTGGGCACACTCCATGCCTCCAGTCATGCATTCCTCCCTCCATCCTACAAACATCCATTGTGTTAGGTTAGATTGCACATTATGTTGTCAATAGTCAACCACTTTGGAAGTACATAATGGAATTTTATACGCAAACTAGAAAAGTAAGCTTCAAGAGATTAAATAATGTATCCAAAACTGCCAGGAAAAGTAAGTGGCAAATTCAGGCCTTGGGCTATCTGCTTACAAAATCTCTGCTCTTAAATAACTCAATGTCTAAAGTTCTTATGTTTGATAAGCTGTTTTACCAAGATTTTCCATTTTTAAGAGCACAAGTTATGTCCTCCCTTCTTCCAATGGTCCTTTAAGATCCCAATATTCTGTGAAACTGTTCCTGTAATGTCATTTTAAGGAGTTTTTAGTAAAATTTAAAGAATGGGAAATCCATATTGCTCATTTTAATATGCTTCAGGAAACCTACTAAACACTTTATACAGTAAGTGATTACAAAATTGGACTGAATCAGATAACTGGGAGAACTGAATTACTCTTTAATGTCCACTCTGTTGGAATTTGACATTGTTAATATTCAATTAGTCATTGCCTGCATCTCAGGGAAGGTGACTAGAGAGTGTTGACGATATGGTAGTAAATGTGTGCAGTCTATCCTTCACATTCTGCTCCGATAGGTAGCATTGCCACACAATGTAATCCATTCACTTTGATAAAATATCATTGGTTTCATTTTTAAAAATTAAACTCTTATGTTTGCTTGTTCATTTTGTTATCAGTGATGAGATATGAGGTTTGGGGATTTTCACAGAGAAGGAAACAGTTCGCAAGAGGGCAGTCTAGCTCAAGAGAAGTAAGAGAGATATGGTCCATCTGCCCACAGCAAAGCATCCAGAATTAAGCTTAGTTCCCCAGCTATTAAAGGCAAATTAGACATAGGACAGGGACAGGCAATGCAACAGCAATTACTGCACCTTGCTGTGACTTTGCCACAGGATGTTAATATATTGAACAAGCATTGATCACTTATGGTAGATACCATAGCAGCATCCAGAGATATGCAGGATATCCCCTGTCCATTTCACACATGAGAAAACTAATACAATATAAACTGAACAGTTTTTACAGCAATCCAGAAGAAAAGTTGTGAAGAGCTTCTGGTTATAAAATAGCATTACATCATGTGCATGCGCTCAGTCCTTCACTAGTTACCTCTGTTAGAACTGCTTTCAATACACAGCATCTGGCATGTGACGAAAGAGAAAAAAAGGCAAACAGCAGGAAATGGAAAGCCTTCCAATGTAATGACATTTGCTTAAAAATAAAAAAGAGTTACAATAGTCACACTTAAAAAAATTATACAAATACAAAAAGTAATTTTCTTAGCTACTTATTTTGGTTTCACCCCTGTTATTTTAGCACTGAGTTGAAAAACAACTTCTTTCTTTGCTCCCTACTTTTGTTTTGAGCTGGATACTAAAGTCAAGATGCATTGATGCTTTGGAGAGGAGAACCTATTGTTATAAAAAACAGCATGTGGCCCTAAATACCTACTTTTTGATCAGCAGGTAAAAACATGCAGAGAGTGGAGTCTCATCTTTAAGATAATCCAGTCCTAGGGCTTCAATTTATAGGTAGTGATATTGAAGCCCAGAAAAATTAATGTGACTTGCTCATTAATGTGCAAGCTAGATGAATATTGCACTTCACACACGTATCCCAAACTACTGGAAATCAACCTAAAAATTTACTTAAAACTATGTATCCAAAAAGTGTACAAAACCACCAAAACATAGCATTCAGCTCAGTTCTGCCTCTGAAAGAGGCACAAAGAATATTTTCTGTGAATCACAGTAATCCTAACAATAATGAATCTCAGAAGGCTATGCTGTCTTCTTAAGTCAGTATAGACGAAACAGCATATTTTGATCATAATTAAATTCTTGACTCCTCCAACTATTCAGGTAATCAAGTGTTTATAGTTGGTTTCCTAGGACTAGAAGCTAAGTAAACAAATTAATCTTTGGTTCTTAATCTCAAGGAATTCCTGCTGCTGTCTGGAAGAAAGAGTGTTATAATTTAGAAGTAGAGGAGTTGAAAATAGGGCAATAACATAGCCTAAAGAGAGGAAGCAGATTAGAAAAGCTATATAACAGTCTTTTCTTTGTCTTAAAGGTAACTTTTATTAAATAAACTTCAAGACGGTGGTTATAGTAATAATATCAGATAGTTTGGACCTGCCTATATTCTCCCTCGGTAAAGGCTTCATTATTTCATAGGCCAAAATCATTTATTTTTATTAAACTTTCCTAGTTTTTTTTAATCAATTCTCACAAATCTGCAGATACCAATTTTGGAAGCAGAGCTTTCCTTTTAGAATGCTTATCTGTTGTTCTCTGACTCAGTCTTACAGAGGTACGAATAGGTGAAATCTCTCCCTGTAAGAGAGAGAGCCGCATCCCTTTACAAAAGGAATGTGAGAAAAGTCTTTCTTTCCCTCACAGGGTTCCAAAGCGTCCTTAATTGCACCCGTAATAAGTTGGAGAATTTTTTAAAATCATATTGACAATGAAGCTAAAATGTTACGTGTAAGACATATAATTATGTAGAAATTTGATCATATTTTAACTAGTCTTTTGATTACCTGCTTGTCTCCTTTCACTGCATTCTAAGATTAAAACTTCATCAACAGGACAGTGACACAGTAGATATTCAAATATAGGCCCAGTATTTTAGATGTGCTTTATAGAATAAGGGGGAAGAATAGAATGACAAATTCCATAAACGATCCATTCAGATATTTAAATATTGAATGCACTATGATTGACATTCTATCTAGTCTAAAGACTTTAATACCAAATTCTAGTGCCTTTTACAAAACGGAATCAATTCACAAGATGTTCAATGAGTTCTCAGAACGCCCGCAACTCTATCACAAAGCTCCATCTGCAGAAAGGTCATCTACTACAGGCATCATGCAAAAATCTGCTTTCATTACTGAATTCAGTTTGAATATTTGAAAACATCTCTTTTAAAGAAATAAACGAAACTCCCCGTTGGTTGAGATTTCATCTAGAATGGCCTAAATGTTGCAAAGAATTATTCCTAGGGATATTCTTTCATCAGCTTTTCTTTGGAAAAAAAACACTGGCAAATTGTTTGTGGCCTTTGGATATTTGTATATAAATACACAAGAACTTAATATGCACCAGGTACTGTGCAAAGCACTTTATATGCCTTTTCTCATTTAATCCTCTAAAAAACATATGAGGTAAGGGTTTATTTATTTCTACTCTACATGTGAGGAAACAAAGCTTAGGGAAGTTTAAGCGACTTCCCCCAGGTCAGATATTTGGTGGTGGAGGAATGACATAAACTAAGCAATCTGATTCCAAAGACAGGGCTTGTAATTTCTGTTGGTAGTCATGAAAATAAACCAAAAAACCTTTTCCTTCTTGGAAATACTCCCTGAATATATGGTCATGAGTGATCAAAGGGACCTAGAAATCATTTTCCAATGTCTTCATTCTACAGATAACAAAATAAACTGCTTTTAAATGTCACTTTCTATTTCTACTGGCATAACATAAATTATAAGAATCCATGTGACTGGGAAGTTCACAGTTTATTTCAATAAATATTGCTTAAGTACTCTTTCCTTGAAAACAAACTTAAATGTGTAAAAAAACTAATAGCTTTCTATGAAAACATCTAGTTTTATTGCTCTGTGGCCACTTCCGTGCTTTATGTATAGCAAATAATGTACATAATAGAGATGATCATCTCGTAGTGTGTATTACTTCTCTCACATTATATAGCTTTCCTGTATCTTGATAGTCTGCCCCTTCATCATTTTAATGGCCATGTAATATTCCATCAAACTGATGTACCATAAAATTAATTGACTACTTTAATAAAACATCTGACTTTATTTACTAAATGCAAGCTAAGTTTGTGTGAACATGTATTAGAAATTGCTAGACATATTTTCAATGAAAAAAATCATTCCAGAAATAGGTGGATTGTCATCTGTGTTCCACAAACAGATTTGAGAGAAATGCTTTAATGAAATGCATACAGGCTTATTTATTCTGATTTGAAATTTTGAAGTCTGCAACAGCAATTCTGTATCTGTCATCTGTAATACAGATTATTGTTATTATGATTATATATGAAGCTTTGTGGATGCACCTTGCACTTTATGAATATATCATAGAGATAAAGTGAGTCTCTGCTCCCCATTGCTTGTGAGCTCAAAGAAAAAATAGGTAAAGTACAGATAATGGTGAACATTGAACACAGATGCATTTTAGTAGATGAAAACTTCATAGAAAATGCAAGGTTTGAATAATCATTTTAAATGGGGAAAAAAAGATCCTAGATAAAGAATAAATTTATACTGATGGCATGTCTAGGTTTATTTTTAACTAACTGATAAACTTGATTGAATGCTACTCTCACACACATTATTTAACTTCTGCAATTCTCTATTATCTGAGAGAAACTTATCTGCCTGATTTGAACAATTTAACTCCCGAAAGACTAGCTTTCCTGTTTATTTATCCACAAGTAGGCTTGTTTTTACCTTTGTTGAGTTATTAGCACCTGTGATGCAAAAGTCAACTTTCACTTAATATATATAGCAGGAGTTATTAATCCTTGATTAAAAAGGTTTAAATTTCCACTTTCTGAAATTCAAAAGGTCAAGGGAATGAGGAGGAAGAATCCTCTTTAACACTTTAGTTGCCGAGATTAAATAATAAGGAGTGTTTCATAAAGAAATTAATATTTGATCTTAGTACCAAAGAATATAGAAAAGCCATAAGAGAGGATAGGTTATCTCACATAAGGAAGCATGGAGGCATGAAACATCATGGGCATTGTACAAAGGTCCATAATTTCTGGAAACATAGATGAATATAAATATAAATGTTTGTAAATTGGTTATTGATATTACATTAAAAAACATGGCATGTTTATATCACATGGGAGGTTCAATGAGATACTCCTTGTTAATGGTGCATAGTTCAATAGGCTGCACAAATTGCAATGAATGCAGTGCATTAATAAAGCATTTCCATCAATCCTTGCCCATGCTTCTGTGGTGCTTTGTCTTAGATGAATTGTACTTCTGATTTTAATTGAATAAACCTGAACATTTAACATACCCCATATAAAACAAGCCAGGATGTTAAAAATAAATATAAATAATAAAAATACTATAATCTATGTTTTCAGACTTTATGCCAATGCTATAGGATCCATTAGAAGTTCAGTGTGTAAAATATACATTGAGGAGAAAAGGGAGGAATGAGAAAAAGAAGGAAGGAAGGGAAAGGAGGGACAGGGAAGGAAGCAGGGACCGTATTACTAAGGATCTGGCCTTCCATCAAGACTTAATTAGGCTTTTTTTCTTTTAGCAATGAAGAATCACTAAAAGGTCATGAGCAATATGAGTTACGTAATACAATTAACAGAAATTAGAAAGATCACTCTAGTCTTACAGTAGAAGAAGGGTAGGGTGGTTGTGGGGAAGACTAAAGGTAGGGAGATGAAGGAATTTGAAAGAGCACAGGTAAGAGAAGACGAGAGGTTAAGTATGAAGGTTTGGAGTATGACAGGGTGGAGAAGAAGGAATAGGTTTGAGAATTATATTGGAGCTCAAAGAAATTGGCCTGTGGTTGTGGAGGTGGAGAGAAGGGCAGACTGAAGAGTGGGCTGTGACCTTAATTTCAAAGAGTGAGTTTTCATTCACTGAGACCAGAATTTTGGAATGCAGGCTTTGAGGAAGAGGTGATATGGTAGATTGATCGCAAAAGTGGGCACAATCCTTTGCCTTTTCCTGTATCTCTACATTTTGCAATATGACTTTGCACGTGCCATTTCTCTACCCCTTGGATCTGGGCTGCCTTTGTCTTTTTTTTTTTTTTTTTTTGGCAAGCAGACTGTGGCAGAAGTGGTGTTGTGCCAGTTCCTAGCCTAGGCTTTGGGAGTCCTTGTGACTTTCAGCAATATCTATCTATTTCTGTCTCTCTCTCTCCCTCTCTTCCCTGTCTGTACATCTGCTGGAGGGATGTGAAGACATGTACTTAGAGAGAGACCCCAGCCATCCCAGCTGTATTAGTTTCTTTTTGCTACTATACCAAATTACCACAAATTTAGTGGCTTAAAACAATACAAATTTAGTCTTTCACAATTTTGAAGGTCAGAATTCCAAAATTAGATTCACTAAGCTAAAATCAAGGAGTCAGCAGGTCTGGTTCATTCTGTATGCTCCAAGAGGAGAATGCACTTCTTTGCTTTTTTCAGCTTCTAGTGTCTGCCCACGTGCCTTAGCCTGTGGTCCCTTACACCACCTCTATAGTTCATCACTCCAGTCTCTGCTTCTGTTATCATACCGACTTCTCCTCCTCTGCAGTACTTCTCTTCTGCTACCGCTTTGAAAAGATAGCTGTGATTGCATCATCAGACACACCTGGATAATACAGGAAAATCTTTTCATTTCCAAATCTTTAATTTAATTAGATCTGCAAAGTCCCTTTTGGAGTAGAGGATAACATTTTCACAGGTTTCAGGGACTAGGTTGTGGATATCTTGGGGGCTGGGGGGGGAGGATCTTATTCAGTTTATCACACCAGCCAAGATCATTTTAGACCCAGCAGCTATCTTCCAGATTACTTTAGTCTCATGAGTGAGGTCAGTTGAGCTCAGCCCAGCTCAGCCCAGGCTAAATTACCAACTGGCAAAATACTGGGCTAAAAAGTGTTTGTTGTTTTAAGCTATTAATATTAAGTTTTGAAGTGGTTTGTTATGCAGCAAAAGCTAACTGCTACAGGTAAAAATTTCAATTTTTGTAATTTCTGTTTTAGGGAACAGCGGGGTTGTCCAGCTGGCCAAATTGGTAGATAAAATTGTGGATTTTGACGTGAGCTAGAAATTTAAGGTCAAATAATTGAAGTTGGCACTAATAAGAAAAATGCTTGCACTTGATTCTTGGAGTATGAGTTCACATTGGCAGCACTATGCTTACAACCACATAGCAAGTCAAGAACATGGGATTTTGAGATTCTCCTGTTCCTCAGTACTTAATTATCATGAAATGGTGAGTCTGATACTTTCTTAAGAATGCTTTTCTTTAAGGTAGAGGTTCTAGTTTCAGCTACTCTCTTTCAATTGAGAGTCCTACCTATACAGGTTATGGGGGTACAGTGAGAATCAGCATATAAAGAATTTATAGCAGAGCCAAGCACAGAGCAAAATGACCAACAAGTGTTATCTATTCTTATTATCATCTCTTTACAGGCCTTGGTGCACAGTTGAGGGTGCATCATCACCCAGGAAGCCACAGGCTACTTCTACTATATAAGGCTTCAGAGTGTCAGGTGTATAATCCCATGACAGCACTACCTTCTTTGACTTTTTAAAACCAACAGTCTCCTTGTTTCATATTTACTATGGGAGCGTCCTTGTGTTATGCTAATTCTGCAAAAAAAAAAAAATAGAATACTTGAAAAAGAAATGAAGTAGGCTCTTAGTCTTAGATCTGCTGCAAGCAAGCTTTGTAATTTTAAACAAGTCAACCTCTCTGAGCCTCACTCTCCCTGGGTTCTAATATTTGTTCTGCTTCACAGAGAAATTTTAAGGATCAAATGAATCAGTTAACCAATCAAGCAGAATGAATTGAGGACTAGTGATGGCCTTAGCAGTTTGCTGGTTATTCTTAAAACTTGGATATAATTTGTTGCCAGACCTGTCTTCATAAGCTATGTCTCTGCTCATGCACACACAATGACCTTCTGTTCCTTGACTAGTAATAATGCCCTAGGAAAAATAAAGTATATTTTCCACATTCCGTGGTCATAGCCAAAAGAAACCTGCCACAGACACAGACATTATCTTAAGATTTGCATTTATATTAAAAATTCATGCTGAAGCCTGACAGAACACATATTTATAACTTCTCCTTCTTCAAATTTACAAAAAATAGAGTAAAGGAATTAAAAGGGGGAAAATCCCTTCAACCCTCGAATACAAAGAGAACAAACAGCAGAGGAAATAGCTGCAGTTAAGACTTAATAAGAAAATTTTGGAAGCTGGATGCTGATAGACAATTCTTAACTGACTTTGCAGATAAAAGAAGAGTAAGAATCTTTAATGTGGAAGCCAAGAAGCAAGTTGATTCTTGCCACAAAACTCAGGAAAGCTTTTGGAATTATAGGCAACAGATACTGCAAAAGATTCAATAGTGATAAAGATGTAAAGATGGGTTGAAAGATGATATGTGGTTAGATCCCTGTGTCTGCTACTGCATAGCATGATGATTACACTCCTTTCCCAGTCTTTCATGCACACAAAGAGACACATACCAGAAAAGGACAAGGCACTTACTCTCTGGAGAGGCTGAATAAGAGGGATACCTTCAGAAAAGCAGTCTCAACCAGGTTCAATTTTGCTCCCCAGGGATATTTGGCATTGTCCCCTGAAGACATTTTTGGTTCTCCCAACTAGGGGTGAGGTGCTTCTGGCATCTACTGGGTAGAGGTCAGAGAGGGCTTCTGCTAATATCCTACAATGCAAAGAACAGCCCCCACCACAAAGATTCATCTGACCCAAAACATTAATATTCTAGGTGTTGAAAATCCATGGTCTAGAATACCAGAAAAAGCTGAGGATGGGGATGAAATACTAAAATCAGAGAAACTAAGTAAACTAACTAAAATCAGATCTCACTCAGAACTGTGAGATCTATTAATACATTTTGAATTATGAGATTTTCCTCCCCCTTCACTCACCTAGCTCTATTTCCAAGAAACATGATAATTTTCCTTATTTCCTTCAAAAAATGGATCAAAGACTGTCTTCCTGGGGAGCATCAATGTCTAAAAGAAAAGACCTGAGGATACCAACAGTAGGAGGGCAGGGAGTCTCTCTCCAGCTGACCACCCTATGGTAAAGCCAGCCCTGCCAAGCAGTCTCTACTCAGAACTGTAGATTTGTGATAACTTGTTTTCAAATGTGAATGAATAGCAGTCTATTAGCAGATATTGAAGTAGACTTATAACATGAAAGATATAGACCAAAACCCAGAAATGAAAAGAAGGAACTCTAAATATCCATAGATAGTGCAAATGAAATTTCCCAGAAAGATTATCTAAAAGACAGTGAGGTATCTAAAACTGTCACCAATATATATAAGGACTTGTTCTTGTGAATTGGCAGCTACTTTTTTATTTCCTACGTAAATATTATTTTTATTATATTTATATCTCAGCCTATTCCATGAAGAATTTCATGCAAATAATTCATACAAATATTTTGCATGAAAAATTAGAAAAATATGTATACAATATATTTGGGCATTGAAGGAAAATCAGTAGGAAGGAAAATAGAAACACTTTGTCAACAGAGTGTCAACAAAGAAGTTATAATTTAACTTCAAATTTACTTTAGACTTTTCTTAATTTCTTCCATAACTTGTTAGAAATGAATGAAATATAAGTTTGTTTGTGAAAACACTGTAACACGGAATTTCCCTTCTATCCCTTTTTGTAGTGGACACCGGGTCATCTCTCAGCCATGTTTAAACAAAGCAGTTCTCAGAACACCTCTTCTCACACGGATTGTTTCTTGTTGATTGGCCTCAAGACACCTTGTGACTTGCAAACAAGCCAGGGTGCCTTGACCCGCAAACGGGAAAGGGCAAAGGAGGAGACGCACTCGTTAACTCCCTGAGGCAGAGCAGTGAGAACCAGTCCATGTTGAGACAAAAACATTCTGGGAACAGAAAATAGTGGTGGGAAAAGTTGGAGTAGACTGGGACAGATGCCAAAAGAACAGTGTTAAAAATAAAGCGCTGCAAGCAGGAGGCTGCTGCAGTCTTGTATCGTTTCTGTGTGTCTGTCGTTTGTTGTCTGTCTTCTGTGTTCAATTCTCCTTCCCAAGTGGAGCCACAACAGTCTTTTTTTCCTTTGGTAGATGCCCAGTAATGGGATTTCTGGATCAAGTGGTAGTTCTACTTGTAGCTCTTTGAGATATCTCCATTTTACTTTCCACAGAGGTTATGCTAGTTTGCAGTCCCACCAAGTAGTGTAGGAGTGTTCCTATCTCTCCCCATCCATTCCAACATTTGATGTTTTGGGACTTTTTGATAAAGGCTATTCTAACTGTAGTTAAGCAATATCTCATTGTGGTTTTGATTTGCATTTCCTTGATGATTAAAGATGTTAAGCATTTTTTTCATGTTTTTTGGCCATTAGTCTATCTTCTTTTGAAAAGTTTCTGTTCATGTCCTTTACCCACTTTTTAATGGGGTTGTTTGATTTTTTTCTTGCTGATTTTCCTGAGTTCTATAGAGATTCTAGTTATAAGGCCTTTATTGGATGTGTTGTATGTGAGTATTGTTTCCCATTCTGTAGGTTGTCTATTTGCTTAACACTCATTTGTACACAAAGTCATGGAAACCAAACAACTTTTGCTGAAGGATTATTGGGACAAGGAGGAAATTAAGATGGAAATCAAAAGATTCTTTGAACACATATGAAAAAGGGAACACAAGCTATCAAAATCTGTGGGACACACACACCTAAAGCAGTCCTGAGGGGAAATTTTATAGCCATAAATGCCTACATCTAAAAGACAGAAAGATTACAAATCAATGATCTAATGAGTCGTCTCAAAGAACTGGAAAAGGATGAACAAACCAATCGCAAACCTAGTGGAAGAAAAGAAATAACCAAGATCAGAGCAGAACTAAATGAAATCAATAATAATAAAAAATATATACAGAAGATTCACAAAACCAAAAGTTATTTCTCTGAAAAAATAAACAAAATTGACATGCCTCTCACTATAGTAACCAGAAGCAGAAAAGAAAGGACCCTAATAAGTTCAGCCAGGAGTTAAAAAGAAGAAATTACAACTGATAACATGGAAATACAAAATATCATCTATGAATACTATAAAAATCTCTAAGCACATAAATTTGAAAACATAGAGGAAATAGACAAATGCTTAAAAACACACAGCCTCCCTAGGCTCAATCAGGAAGAAACAGAATTCCTGAACAGACCAAAATCAAATACAAAATTAAAGTAGCAATAAAAAACCTTTGTAAAAATAAAAGTCCCAGACCAGATGGTTTCACCCTTGAATTTTACCTGATCTACAAAGAATTACTGATGCCTATCCTGCAGAAATTATTCCACTACATGGAAGGAAGATTTCCTCCCCAACACTTTCACAAAGCCAATATCATTCTGATACTAAAAGCAGGACAAGACTCTTTAATTTTTATATACAGTATGATGTAGGAGTCCAATATCATTATTTTACACAATGTCAATTTGTCTCAGCACCATTTGTTTAAAACCTTTTTTAGCCATTGAATTGTCTTGACATCTTTATCGGAATTCAATTGATCATAAATATAATAATTTACTTATATTTACTCTCAATTCTATTTCATTGATCTGTATGTTTATTCTTATGCCAGTACCATACAATCTCCCCCTGCCCCAAGGTTATTGTGGCTATTTGGATTTCTGGATTTCCACATGAATTTTAGGATCAGCTTATAAATTTCTGCAAACAAGGAAACTAGACTTTCATAAGGATTGCATTAAATTTACAGATCAATTTAGGGAATATTATATTATTAGGGGATGTTGCCATTTAATGATTTTAAGTTTTCTAATCCATAATACTTGTATGTTTTCCCATATGTTTATGTTTTTAATTTCTTTCACTATGGGCTGGGCACAGTGGCTCCTGCCAGTAATCCTAGCACTCTGGGAGGCTGAGGCAGGAGGACCTCTTGAACTCAGAAGTTTCAGAACAGCCTGAGCAAGAGTGAGACCATGTCTCTACAAAACAGAAAAATTAGCCAGGAGTGGTGTTGCATGCCTGTAGTCCCAGCTACTCAGGCGGCTAATGCAGGAGGATCTCTTGAGCCCAGGAGTTTAAGGTAGCAGTGAGCAATGTGATACGACTGCACTCTAGCAGAGGCAGAGGTGACAGAGCAAGACTCTGTCTCACCAAAAAAAAAAAAAGTACACCTGTAAAGGGCACTTACCACTTGCAGGATTGGGTGAATCAGTGGCTGAATGGTGAATGAACATGAAGGTCAAGGGTGTTACTCTACACTACTGAAGACTTGATAAACTCTGTATACATAGGCTACACTAAACTTATAAAAAATATTTTCTTTCAGTAATAAATTAATCTCAGCTTACTGTAACTTCTTTATAAACTTTTTAATTGTTAAACTTTCTGACTCTTTTGTAATAACACCTTAAAACACAAACACATTGTACAGCTGAATAAAATTTTTGTCTTTCTTTATAATTTTATTTCATAAGCTTTTTTCTATTTTTAAATATTTTTGTTTTAAATTTTGCTTAAAAAACTAAGACACAAACACTCATGTTAGCCTAGGCCTACACAGGGTCAGGATCATTAATATCACTGCCTTTCATCTCCACATCTTGTGCCACTGGAGGGTCTTCAGGGACAATAACACACATGGTGCAGTTGTCTTTTATGATAGCAGTGTCTTCTTCTGAAACACCTCCTGAAGGACCTGCTTGAGACCATTTTATAATATATTTAATAAATATATAATATATATTATTATATATAAATATTAATATATAAATAATATATAATATAATATATAATATACAGTATCATACATAGTTATATATTAATATATATGTAGAAGAAATACACTTTAAAGTAACTATAATATAAAAAGTATAGTATGATAAATACATAAACCAGTAACATAGTCTTTCATTATCATTATCAAGTATTATGTACTTGATAATATTGATTATAAAAATTGATAAAATTGATTATATAGCATATAATGGCATTGCTATACTTTCATGTGACTTACAGCACTATAGGTTTATTTACCCCAGCATCATCACAAACATGAGTAATACATTGCACTATGTTATTAGAACAGGTACGACATCTCCAGGTGATAGGAATTTTCCAGCTCCATTATAATCTTATGGGACCATTGTCACACATGCAATCCGTAGTTGATTGAAATGTCATTATGGGGCACATCATTGCATTCCTCTGCTTTAATGATTTTAGGGCCACGGACCAATCAACTAGGAACTACCTCTATAGCTTAGAGCCCACTGATATTATTCAAACTAGCCAGGCCTAAGCTGTTGCCTGCCCTGATGCACCTTCCCACAGAAACTCTGATGAAGTCTGTGGCCAGGGCTCTGCCCTCGCTCTTGCCCCTCTTGCTTCCTGGTGGACGCTGGTGATCTCCATGCAGTCATTTGTGGTGTACATTTGTCTTTTAAATAAAATAAGAGGTAAAAGTGTTACAAACAAAACTATATTTATATTTTGTTGCAGATAGAGAGATTGATTGAATTACTTAACTGATCTTTTTGTGGTGACTTCTTCACGTGGATTCTAATTACTGTCTAGCGTCCTTCCATTTCAGCCTGAAGGTTTCCCTTTAGCATTTATCGTAGGGCAGTTCTGCTGGTGACAAACTCTCAGTTTTTGTCTATCTTGGGACGGTTTAATGTCTCTGAGAAGTCAAGTA
Organism: Lepilemur ruficaudatus; assembly: GCA_963574885.1. Lineage (NCBI taxonomy): Eukaryota > Metazoa > Chordata > Mammalia > Primates > Lepilemuridae > Lepilemur > Lepilemur ruficaudatus. The sequence goes on along the minus strand of CAUYRT010035293.1, from coordinate 18,618 downwards.
TTAACCTTATTGTGGATTCCTTGCATTTTATAGGTAATTTCTTTCTTGTATCTTTAACGGTTCTCTCTGACTTTGGTTTCAAACATTTGACTATGAGGTATCAGATAATAGATTTATTTTAGCTTATACTATTTGGATTTCTTTAAGCTTCTCAGATGTGTAATTTAATTGTTTTTATATTGAGAAAGATTTTTAGCTCTTTTCTTCAAACATTCTTTATACACCTTTCTTTTTCTCCCATTTTTTGAAATTCTTGTTCATGTTTTGGTACACTTGGAGAAGGTACACAGGCCTTTAAGGTTTACTCATTTTCTTGATGTATTTTTCCTAATGTTTCTCAAACTGGATAAACACAATTTACCTATCTGAAAGTGTATGAAATGTGAAACACTTCTGATTCGAGCATTATAAAGGATACTCAATCTGTATATATAACTGAGAATCCATAAAATCATCATAATGGAAATATAATTATTAAAAATAGCTGTTTTTTAAGTTTAAAAGTAAAAATTATGTACATAAACCAGAAAAATGATCTATTAATAAATATACCTGAAGACTTCACAAATACAGAGTTTCTCTATTAAGTAAACTCAGCTGTGTTCTGCTGATTAAGGGCCTTTAAACCTTCTGCATAATGTGAAATGACACCAAAGAATGAAACTGAAGGACCAGAGAAAAGAGACGTGAGTTTATTTGGGGGATTTTATTTGCCAGGGCTCTGGTGACAGCAGGCCAGGCAATGCTCCGGGCCACACCAAGAAACAGCAAGTGATTATATAGGCAAGGACAAAGACACTTTAACTTGGGGATATGGTGACCAGGTACAGCAGGGCAGTCTTCTGTCAAGGTCAGCAGGGTCTCAGCTGGGGGCGCTCCAAGGGGAGGGGGATGGCCAGTCCCTTGTGGCTTTCTCTGTTTTAACTCTTTCTGCCTCCCTGAGTGGGATGGGTGCCAGGATTTCCAGTTACCCCACAGCTTGTATGAGGGTTTCATCACGAGTAGAATTTGAACTTCTCAAGCAATTGAGTTATATTATATTTTGTATTATTCCCTCAAAAAAATAAAACAAATTAAAACCTCCCTTATAAGAATCTTCTATAATACAGTTGAGATCCTATAATCCTGACTATTTCTAAGAATTAACAAAAAATGAAAGGATTTTGTGAAGAAACATTTATATTAAAATAAACATTACTTCAAAGAAAATCCTTTTTTCCACATCTGCACATCAATAGTGTCTCAGATTCAAAGAAAGATAATCTCTTTATAGATCGTCCAAATAAATCATAAGCATTCACATGAAAAGACAGACATCAGATTAAACTGTATAATGGATATAATAAATACCAAAGCATTGGGTGGCATGAATCACCTTTGTTTCACTTGATGTGATGCCTAATTTTAATTGTCAACTTGACTGGCCCACTGTGTTCAGATATTTGGTCCAACATTATTCTGGATGTTTCTGTAAGGGTGGTTTTGGATGAGATTAACATTTAAATTGGTGGACTTTGATTAAAGCAGCCTGCCCTCTATAATGTGAGTGGACTTCATTTACTCAGTTGAAGGTCTAAAAAAAAAAAAAAAACAAAAAAACAAAACAAAACAGCTGACCTTCCCTGACCAAAAAGAAATTATGAAATTATGACAACTGATGGCCTTTTGACTTAAACTGCAACCTGGGCTTCTGTCTTTCTCCAGCCTGCCTGACCCCCCTGTAAATTTTGGATTTGCCAGTCTCCAAGATCACATGAGCCATTTCTTAAAATAAATAACCTCCTCTCTCTCTCTCTTTCTCTCTCTCTCTCTCTCTCTCTCTCTTTCTCTCACATATCTCTAATATCCTATTAGTTTATTAGTTCTGTTTCTGTTTCTCTGAAAAATTCTGAGTGATATAAGTGCTTAGTAGAAGAAAAAATGAAAATCAGAACCAAAATGAAATGGAAACAAACAATAACAACAACAAACCAATGGAAAAATCAACAAAATGAAAAGTTGGTTTTCAAAAAGATAAACAAAATTAACACATCTTTAACCAGGCAATAAAAAAAGAGAGAAGACCCAAATAAATAAAATCAGAAATGAAAATGGAGATATTACAACTGACGCTACTGAAATCCAAAGGATCATTTAAGACTATCATGAGCAACTACGCATCAATAAATTGGAAAACCTATAAGAAATAGATAAATTCCTAGACACATACAACCTACCATGATTGAAAGAGGAAGAAATCCAAAACATGAATAAACCAATAAAAAGTAACAAGACAGAATTAAAAAAAAAAAAAAACCTCTCATAAAAGAAAAGCCCAGAAAGCCCAGGACCCAATAGTTTCACTGCTGATTTCTACCAAGCATTCAAAGAACTAGTATCAATCTTACTTAAGCTATTCCAAAAAAATCAAGGAGGAAGGAATACTTCCAAACTCATTCTAAAAGGCCTGTGTCATCCTGACACCAAAACCAGACAAAGGCATAACAACAACAACAGCAAACTATAGGCCAAAATCTCTGATTAACATAGATGTAAAAATCCTCAACCAAACATGAGCAAATTGAATTTGACAATTCAACAACATATTGAAAAGATTATTTGTCATAGTCAAGTGGGATTCATCCCAGGGATAAAAGGATGGTTCAGTATATGCAAATCAGTGTGATATATCATATCAACAGACCAAAGGACACAAACCATACCACTATTTCAACTTATGCTTAAAAAGCACTCAATAATATTCATCATCTTTTCATAATAAAAACACTCAAAAAGCTGGATATAGAAGGAACTTACCTCAACATGATAAAAAGCATATATGACAGACTCACAGTGGTATCATCCTGAATGGGGAAAAAGGGAAAGCCTTCCCTCTAAGATCTGGAACTAGGCAAGGATGCCCACTTTCATTGCTGTTATTCAGCATAGTAATGGGATTTCTAGCTGGGGCAATCAGATAAGAGAAAGAAAAAGCAGCCATATTGGAAAGGAAGAAGTCAAATTATCTTTGTTTGCAGACTATATCTTATATCTACAGAAGCCTAAAGACTCCACAAAAAAAAAAAAAATGGATTAGAACTGATAAATTCAGTAAAGTTTCAGGTTACAAAATCAACCTATAAAATCAGTAGCATTTTTATATGCCAATAGTAAACAATCTGAAAAAGAAACCAAGAAAATAATTGTATTCACAATAGCTACAAAGAAAATAAAATACTTAAGAATAAACTTAACCAAAGAAGAGAAAGATCTCTATAATGAAAACTATAAAACATTGATGAAGGATATTGAAGAAGGCACAAAAAATGGAAAGATATTCCATGCTCATGGATTCAAAGAATCAATATTTTTAAAATGTCCATATTACCCAAAGCAATCGACAGCTTCATTGCAGTCCCAATCAAAAAAGCAATGACATTCCTCACAGAAATAGAAAAAAATAATCCTAAAATGTATATGGAACTAGAAAAGACCCAGAGTAGTCAAAGCCATCCTGAGCAAAAAGAACAAAACTGAAGGAATTACATTACCCGACTTCAAACTATACTGTAGAACTGTAGTAACCAAAACAGCGTGATGTTGCCATAAAAACTGACACATACAACAGTGACACAAAATAGGAAGCCTAGAAATAAATCTACACATCTATAGTGAACTTATCTTTGACAAAGTGCCAAGAACATAGAGTGAGGAAAGGGCAGTCCCTTCAATAGATGGTGCCAGGAAAACTGGATATCAATATACAGAGGAATAAAAATAGGCCCTCATCTCTCAACATATACAAAAATCAAATCAAAATGGATTGAAACCTAAATCTAAGACCTATAATTTTGAAACCACTAAAAGAAAACATTGGGGAAACACTTCAGAACATTGGTCTGGGCAGGGACTTCTTGAGTAATAACCCAGGAACACAGGCAACCAAAGCAAAATTGGACAAATGGGATCACATGAAGTTAAAAAAAAGTGCTTCTGCATAGCAAAGGAAGCAATCAGAAAAGGGAAGAGACAACCCATGTAATAGGAGGAAATATTTGCAAACTATCTATCTGACAAGGGATTAATAACTAGAATACATAGAGAGCCCCAGTGACTCAATATGAAAAAAATCAAATAATCCAGTTAAAAATGGGCAAAAAATCTGAATATACATTTCTCAAAAGAAGACATACAAAGGACCAATAAGTACATGAAAAATTGCTCAACATCATCAGTCATCATAGAAATGCAAATCAAAAATAAGATAAGCTATCATTTCACCCAGTTAAAATGGCTTTTATCAAAAAGACAGGCAATAATGAAAGCTGGTGAGTATATGGAGAAAGGAGAACCATCATACACTGTTGGTGGGAATGTAAATTAGTGCAACCACTATGAAGAACAGTAGGGAGGGTCCTCAAAAAACTAAAAATAGCATTACCATATGATTAAGTAATCCCACTGCTGTGTATATATACAAAGAAGAAAAAATTAATATATTGAAAAGACATCTGCACTTCCATGTTTATCATAGAGCTAATCACAATAGCTAAGATTTGGAATCAACTTAAGTGTCCATTAACAGATGAATGGATAAAGAAATTGGAGTACAGATACACCGTGGAATATTATTCAGCCACAAAAAAGAATGAAATCCTGACATTGGCAACAACATGGATGGAAGCAGAGAACATATGTTAAGTGAAATAACCCAAGCATTGAAAAACAAATATCATATGTCTCATTCATTTGTGGGAGCAAATGGTCAAAAACAATTGATCTCATGGAGACAGAGAGTAGAATGATGGCTACCAGAGGCTGGGGAGGGTAGTGGGAAGTGAGGTATAAAGTGGAGATGGTTAATATATACAAAAATGTAGTTAGATAGAATGAACAATATTTGATAGCACAGCAAAGTGACTATAATCAACAATAAGTTGAGGCATACTTTAAAATACCCAAGACAGTGGGACTGGAATGTTCCTAACAAAAAGAAATGATAAATGCCTGAGGTGATAGACACCCCAGTTGCACTGATTTGACTAATTCACATTGTATGCCTACATCAAAACATCACACGTACCCTGTAAAGATATACAACTATTATGTTATTATATACTCATAACAATTAAAAGTAAAAAATAAGTCATTTATGACCAAAAAAGAGACATTACAAGAAAGGAAAATTATAGACCAATATCTTTCATAAACATAGATCCTTAGTAAAATATTATAAAATTGTGTCCAACATTGTGTAACAAAAATATGCACCACAACCAAGCAAGTTTCATTTCAGATATGTGTGGATGGTTCACGACTCAAAAATCAAGTATAGTAAATGACTATATCACCAGGATAAAGAAGAAAAATAACATGATCATAACAATAAATGCAGAAATAGCATTTAACAAAATCCAACATCATTCATGACAAAAAATTAATATTAGAGGGGAACTTGGTAATCAACATCTACCCCAAAAAAAGCACTAATGGTTAACATTATGATGAGAAACTAGATGCTTTCCTTCTAAGATTAAGAACAAGATAATAATATCCCCTCTCATTATGTCTATTTGGCGTCATACTGAAATCCTAGTAGTGCAATAAGACAAGAAAAGTAAATACAACGTATACAGATTGGGAAGGAAGATATAAACTGTCTTTTTTCACAGATGGCATGATCCCAAAGAATTAACAAGAAATCTCTTGGAACTAATATCAGTTTTAGCAAAGTTGCAGGATATAGTATTAATAAAATTAATATATAAAAATAACAGTACCTTGAGCCAAAATATGCCATCAAGGTTAGCTCAGTTCAGAAAAGCTTGGTCTGTTTCTAATCTCCACTGTTACAGTCCATCGAGCTGCCAACCCCCATAAATGGATTCAATGAAAAAGTATTTTTCATCCTACCTTTTTAAAATTCAAAATTATTCATTTAAAACTCCTAGGAATAGATTCTGTGGGTGTCACCCTATATTTAATTCCATTCAATCCAAAATACCTACTGACTAATTCTGTCTTTATTACAGTCAGCTTTAAGAAAGGGTGCTCTAAAAGCTTGCAAACATATTTTGATTGTGAACAGAGGGAAAAGGTCCAGGCAATTTTCAAAATTCATGTGAAGTGGTATGCATTAGTGAATATTAAATATAAAATATTAGTTTTAATCTGAAGTACAGAATTAAGTAGCTATAAGAAAGTTATTTTTCCTGACTGTAGGCATTCTATTAATATGATAACTGAACAAACCAAGAAAAAAAGAGAGTTATGCCATTAAGTGACTTACATAATCATGATAAACCTCTCTCAGCTGTTACCTGATGAAACATAAATGTAATACCTTGGGAGCGTGTTTCTGTAAGAAAATTACATGGACAATATCAGGCTCCTTTGCATTCTTATGTCTTCATTTTTCTTATTCTAAATTAATAACTATTTATTGAACTTATTGGAGAAAAAATGAAAATGGCTGAAAAAACAGTCAATTACTTTGCCATCAATAAACAAATCGAATTTGAAATTAAAAACACAATACCATGTGTAATGCCACCAAAATAAATGAAATACTTTGTTATAGCTAACAAAATATGCCCAGATCCACATGTGGAAACTAAATTTCTATTGAAAATAATTAAATATAAACAAATGGGGAAATATTCTGTTTTCATAAATTGGAAGGCTCAATATTGTTAAATTGTCAATTTATCTGAACTTGATCTACAGATTCAAAGCAGTCCCAATCAAAAACCTTGCTAGGTATTTTGTGGATAACCACAAATTAATTTTATGGTTTATTTCAAAAAGCAAAATAACAAAAAATAAAAAAGCCAACACAATATTTAAGAATAACAAAGTTGGATGACTCACACTACCCAAGTTCAAGACAATATAAAGTTATAATAATCAATACAGCATGATATTTGTAAACAAATAGATGCAGAGATTAATAGAATAGAATTCAGAGCCAATAAATAGACCTATACAAAAATAGTCAAGTAATATTTGAATAAAGGCAGATAATTAAATGGAAAAAGGATACACTTTTCAAAAAATGATGGAGGAACAACTGGGCATTCATACACACCCACACACACCCTAGAAATAGGCTTTACATCTTTCCAAAACATAACTCTAAATGGATCATAGGCTTAAATGTAAAATGCAAATCCATAAAAAATTCAAGAAGGAAATATAAGAAAACATAGGTTTGGCAATGAAATTTTTGAAAAAGCAACAATAGTACGATCCATTTAAAAATGGTGGGTTGGAGTTTATTAAAATCAAAAATGTCTCTTTGAAAAGACCTTGTTAAGAGAAAGAAATATAAGACATAGTTTGGAAGAAAATCTTTGCAAAACACACATGTGATAAATGACTAGTAATCAGAACTATACAGAGAACTCTTAAAACTCATCAAGTAAGAAAATAAACAATCCAATTAAAAACAGACAAAAGATCTTAAGAGATAATTCACCAAAAAAGATGTACAGATGGCAAATAAGCATGCAAAGATGTTCAACATATGTCAGTAGGGAATTGCAATTTGAAACAATAATAAGATACCACTGTGAACCTATTAGAATGGCTAAAATTCTAAACACTACCAATGAGAAATGCTGGTGAGGATATGGAGCAACATGATCTCTTATTTATAACTGATGGGAATGAAAAATGGTATAGTCATGTTAGAAAGATGGTTTTTCAGTTTCTTACAAATCTAAAGATAGGCTTATAATACAATTTAGCAATCATGCTCCCGGATATTTACCCAGTTAATTTGAAAACTTATGTCACATAAAAACCTCATGAGAATGTTTATTACTGTTTTATTCATGATTGCCAAAACTGGAAACCACCATGATGTCATTTAGTAAGTGAATGGATTTAAAAATCGGTGCTACATTCATACATTGGTGCATGTTACATTATTCAATAATCTTAAAAATGAGCTATCAAGCCACACAATGACATGAAGGACCCTTAAATTCATAGGGCTAAATGAAAGAAGCCACTGTGAAAAGATTATATACTGTATGATCCTAACTACACCACATTCTAGAAAAGGCAAAATGAAAAAGACAGTAAAGATCAGTGGTTGCCTAGATTTCAGGAGAGGAGGGTAAGATTAAACAGCAAAGCACAAGGGAGTTTTAGGGGACTGGATCTATTTTCATGACACTGTAATAATGTATACTTCACGTTGCACACTGGACTTTATATCCCCAAGAGTGAACATAAATGAATACAATTTTAAAAGAAAATGTAGCAGACGGGGAATCCCATGAAAGAATGCAATTTGTGTCAAGATAATGTAAATGTATTTTAAGACAGTGTATAAAACAACCTCAGTTGAGGAGATGTCTGTTGTAGAGGGGAAAGGAGTGTTAAGTTAAGTAACTTTGGAAATCAGTAAATCTTATAATAAAGGCAAAAGGAACTAAAACTAGGCACTGTCCTCTTGCTGACAAAGTTGTTTGCATGCGAGCAAGGGTTAACAATTCTGATACTGCTGTATATGTGTATTGTAACTGAACAGTTAAGTAAGTGGATGGCACATAGTGGGAGAGGGCTCTCACTGTTAGGGTGGGAGGTTACAGGTAAGCAAGGGAATGAGAATAGAATGATTCATATACTGAAGGATTAGAGTTTGAAACATCAGTATAAACTCATGTTTAGCTAATATAGAAGGTGATGGCTAAGTATACAGTAGACATGACTATGTCATGTATTTATAGATATCTATGTATACAGCAGTTAGTATACACACTTTTATTTTTTTGCTGTGCTATCTGAACGGGCCTTGGAGAAACAATATCCCAGTAATAACAAGCTCACCTTGCACCCAGATCTTAATTTCCAATACTATCCTCAATAAAAGGAAACAGGATCCTTGGGAGAACAGCTAATCCTAGAACTGGGGCAGGAACTAAACAAGATGAGACTGTAGCATTTTGCAGTGCCAGAATGTAAGGAAGTGCTAAAAAATTAATGACTGAATAAATAAATAACATCTACAGTGATGCGGTTTCTCAAAAGGGAAACAGGAGTCAAGTGAATGATCTCCCAGTGACCAAAACCAGACCCATTTGACAAAATAAATAGTATTGGATTATAACCTACTCTATACAATAAGTATCAATAATTTCACACTGATATAAATAAATGATTAAATAAGTTAATAAAGAGGGCATGAGGGGGAATGCTACGATTTGGATATGATTTGCTTGATGCTGCCAAGTCTTACGTTAAAATTTGATTCCCAGCATTGGAGGTGGGGCCTGGTGGGAGGTGTTTGAGCCGTGGGGTTGGATCCTTGTGAATGGCGTGGTGCCACTCTCACGGGAGTGTGTTCTCATTCTAGGTTCCTGTGAGAAGTGGGAAAAGGGTCTCTTCTGTTCTCTCTGTTATTGTCTCACCACGTGAGCTCTGTACACCAGCTCCCTTTGGCTTCACCATGGGTGGAAGCAGGCTGAGCCCCTCACCAGAAGCAGATGTTGGTGCCATGCTTCTTGTACAGCCTGGAGACCATAAGACAAATAAAGCTCTTTTTTTTTTTTTGGAAATTACCAACCCTCAGGTATTCTCTTATAGCAAAGCAAATGGACTAAGTTAGAGAAACGATTTCTCATGCAGAAAATTCCAAATAATTTTGGAATTTATATATTAGCGTTTTGTATATTAGCATTTATATATTAGCATTATATTTAGCATTTTGGAATGCTACTGTGCATTCAAGGAAAGGAAGTATGATTCTCCACTTGTTAAGTGTAGGCTGTGCATAGTGACATCCTTCCAAAGAATACAGTGTGACCATGAGGGAAAAGCGAGCAACATTATAGTGGCGGAATCTCAGCCAGGTGATCAATCGTGAGTGTTGTCATGTTGGTAGAATCTATGGTTGGTATGACTTGATGAAAATGGTATTTAATGCCTGTGGTATTTCTTCTGAAAAACCAATAAACCCAGTGTAATCATGAGAAAAACATCAGACAAACCCAAATCATGTGGCATCCTATAAAACACTGAAACAATACTCTTTCAAACTGTCATGGTAGTCAAAAACATGAAAATCTGAGAAACTGTGACATCCAATAGGAGACTGAAGAGGCCAGAAAATAAATTTAATGTGGGATTAGTAAATATGAACAAATTTTTTTAATCTAGTTTTTCAAATTTCAGAATATTGCAAGGGTACAAAAGTTTAGGTTACATATATTGCCTTTGCACTACATGAATCAGAGATACAAGCATGTCCATCCCTGACACCGTGCACACTGCACCCATTAGGTGTGACTATACCCATCTGCTCCTCCCCTCTCCACACCCAACGAATGGTACTACCATATATACACATAAGTGTTGATCAATTAGTACCAACTTGATGATTAGTATATGTGGTGCATGTTTTTCCATTCTTGTAATATTTCACTTAGGAAAAGGGGCTCCAGCTCCACCCAGGATAATAGAAGAAGTGTTAGTTCACCATCATATTTTGTGGCTGAATAGTACACCATTGTATACATATACTACATTTTATTAATCCACTCATGTATTCATGGGAACTTGGGTTGATTCCACATCTTTGAACTTGTGAATTGTGCTGCTATAAACATTTGAGTGCAGATGTCCTTATTACAGAATGTCTTTCTTTTTCCTTTGGGTAGATGCCCAGTAATGGGATTGCTGGATCTAATAGTAGGCCCACTTTTTGTTCTTTGCAGTATCTCCATACTCCTTTCCATAGAATTTGTATTAGTTTTCAGTCCCATCAGCAGTGTAGGAGTGTTTCGATCTCTGCATCAATGCCAACATTTGTTGTTTTGGGACTTTTTGATAAAAGCCATTCTCACCGTAGCTGAGTGATGTCTCATTATGGATTTTCCTGATGATTAGAGATGGTGACCATTTTTTCCTATGTTTGTGGGCCATTAGTCTATCTTCTTTTGAAAAGTTTCTGTTCATGTCCTTTGTCCACATTTGAATGGGGCTGTTTGATTTTTACCTGCTGATTTTCCCAAATTCTATACAGATTCTAGGTGTTAGCCCTTTATCACACATACAACATGCAAATATTTTCTCCCATTCTGTAGGGTGTCTGTTAGCTCTAGTGATAGTTTCTTTGGCTGGGCAGAAGCTTTTTAATGATCATGTCCCATTTATTTATTATTGTTGATGCTGTGATTGTTTTTGGTGTCTTCTTCATAAATTCTTTGCCTAGGCTAATGTCTATAAGAGCTTTTCCAATATTTTCTCCTAGAATTCTTGTGGTTTCATGACTTATGTTTAAGTCTGTTATGCATCGTGAGTTGATTTTTTTGAGAAGAAGGGCAGATCATGTTTCAGTCTTCTAGATGTGACTATCCAATTTTTCTGGCACCATTTATTGAATAAGGATTCTTTTCCCCAGTGTTTGTTCTGGTCTACTTTGTCAAAGATCAGATGGCTATATCAGGGTGGTTTTATATCTCGGTTCTCAGTTCTGTCCCACTGGTCTATGTCTCTGTTCTTGTGCCAGTACCATGGTGTTTGGTTCCTATAGCCTTGTAGTCTAGCTTGAAGTCTGGTAAATTGATGCCTCCCAATTTGTTCTTTTTGCTTAAGGTTGCTTTGGCTATGGGATCTTCTCTGTTTCCATACAAAGTGTAGAATTATTTTTCTAGATCTTAAAAAAATGATGTCAGTATTTTAACAGGGATTGTATTGAGTCTGTAGATCACATTGGGTAAGACAGACTTTTTAAAAATGTTGATTGTGCCAATCCATGAACATGTACGGTTTTCCATCTGTTTGCGTCCTCTGCTATTTCCTCCCTCAGTGTTTTGTAATTCTCCCAATAGAGGTCCTTCACCTCCTTAGTTAAATATATTCCTAGATATTTTGTTTTCTTTGTTGTTATTGTTAAAAGTATTGAGTCTTTGATTTGGTTCTCAGTTTGGCTGTTTTTGGCAGATAATTTGACCTCTTCTGCCCCCATTTGGATGCCCTCAATTTTCTTCTCTTTTCTGATAGCTCTAGTTAGGACTACCAGCACTATTTTCATTAGAAGTGGTGATAGAGGGCAGCCGGGTATTGTTCCAGTTCTAAGGAGAAATGCTTTCAATTTTTTCCCATTCAGTACGATGTTGGCTGTGTGTTTGTCCTATATGGCTTTTATCATTTGGAGGTAAGTCCTTTCTATCCATATTTTGTTAAGTGTTCTTATCAAGAAAAGCATGCTGAATTTTGTTGAATGCTTTTTCTGCATCTATTGAGAAGATTATATTATCTTTGTTTATATTTCTGTTTATGTAGTGAATTACACTTATTGATTTGCTTATGTTGACTCATCCCTGCATTTCTTGGATGAAGCCCATTTGGTCATGATAGATTATTTTTTTGATGAGAAGCTGAATTTGATTTGCTAGGATTTTATTGAGAATCTTTGCATCCATAGTCATAAGGGATATTGACCTGTAGTTTTCCTTTTATGTTGAGTCCTTTCCTGGCTTTGGCATCAGGGTTATGTTGACTTTGTAAAACGTGTTGATGGGAGGGGTGTTTAAATCCTTCTCAACATTGTGGAATAATTTCAGCAGGATAGGAACCAGTTCTTCCTTGTAGGTCTGGTACAATTGCAGTGTGAAACCATCTGGTCTGGGAGTTTTTTGTTGTTGTTTATTTTTAAGGAAGGTTTTTCATTACTGCTTCAATTTTGGTACTTAGTCTGTTCAGGAGTGCTGTTTCTTCCTGATTGAGCTTGTGCTTCTAAGAATTTGTCCATTTTCTCCATATTTTCAAGATTATGTGTATAGAGATTTTTAGAGTATTCAGGTATGATATTTTGTATTTCTGTGGTATCAGTGTAATTTCTCCTTTTTCATTCTGGATTGAGTTGATTAGAGTCCTTTATTTTCAGCTTCTGTTTAATCTGGCAGGAAGTGTGTAAAATTTGTTTTGTTTTCAAAGAGCCAGCTTTTTGTTTCAGTAATCTTTCATATAGTTCTTTTGTTATTGATTTCATTTAGTTCTGTTCTGATCTTGGTTATTTCCTTTCTTCTGCTGGGTTTGGGATTGGTTTGCTCTTCCTTATCCAGCTCTTTCAGTCAATTCATTAGATTGTTGATTAGTGATCTTTCTGTCTTTCGGATGTAGGCATGTAAGGCTATGAATTTTCCTCTCAAGACTGCTTTAGCTGTGTCCCACAGATTTTGATAACTTGTGTCCCCTTTTTCATTTAGTTCAAAGAATCTTTTGATTTCCATTTTAATTTCCTCCTTGACCCAATAATCATTCAATAGTAATTTGTTTGATTTATTTTCCATGATTTTATGTAGAGATGAGTGTTTCTTTTGAAGTTGATTTCTAATTTTATTCCACTGTGGTCTGAGAAATACGGTACTATTTCTATTTTTTTAAATTTGTTGAGACATGTTTTGTGGCCTAGGATAGGGTCAGTCTTAGAGATTGTCCCATGAGATGATGGGAAGAATGTGTATTCAGTGATTTTTGGGTAGAAAGTTCTGTAAATGTCTGTTAGGCCCATTTGTGGTAGAGTTCTGTTTAAGCCCATTGTGAGAAAGCTCAATGAAATGCAAGGTAAAACAGAAACCCAACACACACACACACACACACAAACACACACACACATGAACACAAACACAACACAAATGCAGGGAATGAATGAAAAATTCACTAAAAAAATTGAAATATTAAAGAAAAATCAAATAGAACTTCTGGAAATGAAAAATTTATTCAAAGAATTATAAAACACACTGGAAAAGGCTTAAAAATAGGTTAGATCAAGCAGAATAAAGAATCTCAGAACTTGAAGACAACACCTTTCCATCAACATGTCAGTCACAGAGACAGGGCAGACAAACAAGAGAAAAGAACAAAGCCTACAAGAAATATGGGATTATGTGAAGAGGCCTAACATAATAATCATAAGCATCCATGAGGGTTAAGAAGAAAATAAATAAGGGTTAGATAATCTATTTGAGGATTAATTGAGGAATAATTGAGGAAAATTTCCTTGGCCTTGCTAGAAATCTAGATATCCAGGTACAAAAGGCTCAAAGTACTCCTGGGAGATTCATCACAAAGAAGAAAACACCATGACTCATAGTCATCAGACTGGCCAATATAAACATGAAAGAGGCCCTCCTGCAAGTTGTAAGGCAAAATCACAGGTAACTTACCAAGGAAAACCCATCAGACTAACTGTAGTCTTCTGAACTGAGACCTTACAAGCCAGAAGGGACTGGGGCTCCATGCTCAGTGCTCTCAAACAGAATAATGTCCAGACTAGTATTTTGTATACTATAAGACTAAGTTTCATTTATGAGGGGGAAGTAAAGTCGTTCTCAGGCAAGCAAACACTGAGGAAATTTGTCAAAACAAGACCTGCCCTGCAGGAAATACTTGGAACTGCATTACACATAGATCAGCACAAAAGACACTCACCAGTGTAAAATTATCCAAAAGCTAAAGGTCAAAGACAAGATAACACAACAGGTCAAGACATAAAACAAAGCAACAAAGTTCTACTCAACAGACATCCACCCCACTTATCAATTCTTTCAATAAATGTGAATTGCTTAAACTGCCCACTGATGAGACATAGGCTGGCCAAATGGATAAATATACACAAGCCACATATCTGCTGTCTTCAGGAAACACATCTAACGCACAGTGACTCATTCAGACTCAAGGTGAAGGAATGGAAAACAATATTCCACACAAATGGATGCCAAAAGAAAGTAGCAGTACTCATATCAGATAACTCAGTCTTCAAATCAACAAAAGTAATGAAAGACAAAGATGGTCATTATATAATCATAATGGGAACAACTCAACAAGAAATCATAACAATTCTAAATATCTATGCACCTAACACAGGTGTGCCCAGATTCATAAAGAAAATCCTACTTGATCCAAATAAAATGATTAACAACAGCACGGTAGTAGCCAGGGACTTCTACACACCACTGACAGAAAAGGACTCCAAACACAAAATAAAAAAAGAAACAATGATCAAAAAATTTTTAAGAAAAAAATAAATGGAATTTAAATCTAGATCCCTCAAATATTCTTTGTAAAGATGTTTTGGCTTTTTTCTGCTATTTTTTTTTTTAGAGTGTGTGTCTTAGTTAATGATTACTCAACAGCATTTGTAACAAGCACAACCATGATCCCTGAAGGGCAGAAGAGGGAGTTGTCATGAAGTTTGCAGTCTATATGCAATGCACCTTCAAACACGCAGTTATGTGCTTTAAAAAAGTCAGTGATGCCATGCATGGTTGCACAAGGATATCTGGCAAAGATTCAGCTCATACTTAGCTTCTCAAGGTGTGCACTCTGATGTGGAAGAATATGGCTGAAGAAAGGAGGAATACTTTTTCTTTTCATATGGACAGCAATACCACAATTGCATTTCTCAGGCTATTTCATATCAGCAAAAGATATCACCAGTTCAGCTGCTGAGCCATAGATCTGTCTATTCTTTGATGTCTTTCGCTCTCCCACTACACAAATTCCAATAATCATTGATCCATCCTTTCTGCCCAACTTGTATAAATGATCTGTTTACATCTTTCTTAGGTCAAGTTCCTATGAAGTACACTTTAAAAACAGGATTCCTCTACAACTTAATAATAAGCTCTTTAGTAAAATAAGGCAAGGAAGTGAGACAGGGTAAAAAAAAAAAAGGGTATAATTTTAGTTAAATGCTAGCTTTAGCCTGAATCCACTGGGGACTCTGATCTTGTCCTAACAGCAAGGGAGGTAGGCTCTTACACTTTCAAACTAGTGAGCTATTGCCAGAAGGCTGCCCTAGTGTGAATGTAAACTTCTAGCTAACCCAGCTTCTCTGTGCATGCTGGCAAAGCAACTCCATTAGCACAAAGATAGTATTTTAGGTGTGAGCCTTAGCAGCAAAAGCACATATAAGCCAGGAGGTGGGCCCACAGAAATGGTCACAGGGATGCAAATGGATCTGAGGGCAGTACAGTTCTCAGGATGCATGTCACCATTTTCACACAGTATTACCTCTTGCTTAGAATATCAGTCTCTCTGCTATAAGCTTCGCTTCTTCCAAAATTCCACCATGCTGTAGCTGTAGTAATCTTTCATAAACAAAGACTTGATTTTGTCACCTCCTATTTGATACCTTTCAGAAATTGCTCACTTACTTTATTGTGAATTTCAAATCACTTAATACAACACAGAGAATATTGTATTACCTGGTTCCTAAGCACATCCTCTCACCACTTCCCCTTTACACTGTGTATTTCAGTCATAGTCAACTACTGGTGATGACTTAGACATGTCACATTTCGTTTCACACTGAGCTTTTACCTGGAATGCCCTCCTCTGCACCTGTATTGCTCTTCCTTATCCTTCAGAACTTAACCGTGCTATTGAATCTATTGAGGTGGTTCTGTCTGCCAAAATCTTTCTTATATATCCTGCTTTTATATTTCCATAATAAATTCTGTAATGGCACTCCACAGATGGTAGAATTTACATTAAATTGTTCATTTATCAATATGCACAAAGAGATTATGAGGTACTTGGATCCTGAAGCTGTTTCATTTTCATCCGTGTATCTTCAATGTAAGAATAATGGTTGATGCAACATAGTAATTTAATAAGAACTATATAATAATTATATATTGAGAATGAAATGTTGGGATAAGGATATGGGAGCTTTCATATCATTTCATCCAATATAACTCTTTTCAAATGAGAGTTTTTCTCCTCTTTACATAAATTTTATAAAATCTATTTATGGCAAGATTTTTATTTGCAGCTCCTTTGTGTTACAAAATTTGCATATAAGAAATAATTTCTAGATTTCATTAAAAATAGTTGTGCTATCAAAATATCACCCAAGTGCAATTCAATTATAAATATAAAAACTGCAAAAAGAAATTGTCAGCAACATTTCTTTTAAATATGTCAAGCTTGATAAATGCCTGCTGTAGGCAATTCATCAACTCTTATCAAGGAAAACAAATATTTAATGAGAGAGTAGCACCTCAAGCAAGTGTGAACATTCTTTGGGATTGCTTTGAAAGAAAGAATCATTCAAATTATTTTTCACACTCAGGTACTCAAACTCATCAACCTCATCTCTCAGAAGCAGAGCTAAAAGTAACTGACATTAGTAATCTATGCTAAATATTTCATATTTACAAAAGCTATCACAAGATTTAAAATGTTTACAAGGAGATGGAACATTTAAAAAGTCTTTTTAAGCAACAAGTTTGCTCTGGCCTATTAATTGTATAGATGTTCTCTTGTTTCTATGGAGAACAATATTCCGATAAGATATATTTTGATGAAGCTTCTAAGCAGAGTGCTGTAGATTTAAAGAGTCTTGGAAAAATTGGCAGAAAAAGAAATTTGGGGGTGATACTTGCAATCTGCATGTGTGGATTCAGGCAATTTTGCAGCCATCTCTTTCTCTAAGGAAAGGGGCTTCCATCATAGAAAATATTGACACAAATTAAGCAGTCTAGCTTTTGTTTTTAAAGGTTACATTTTATGCATGTTTTATTTTAATGACTGTTTAGATAATTGAATACACAGCTGCACTTGTTCAGACATTAATATGTTAAGCAGGTCATATGTTGAAATCTAAATTCTTGGAATTCCTAAAATTATTATGGAAACTATTAAGTGAAACAACATGGGAAAATCCGCTCCAGTGAGAGGAGGAGAGAGAGCATCTCTCTATTTATGGTCCTCGAGTTTTTCCGTGGCACGAATTTGAACATAAGGTTTGAAATAAAGCAAACCTAGGCTATAATTACCACCACTTCACAGCTGTTTGACAGTGGGCAACGAATATTGTAGATATTAGAAGCAAGGATGACTGAGCGGTACAACTTGCGTTCAAAACACTGTCCTGTCACACACTGGCCATAGCGCAAGGTAATCTCTGTGGATTCAGCTTATTCACCTGCAAAATTAAAATGGTCATATTAACCTGCTAAGACTGCAGTGATGATTAAATGACAGTGTACAGGACAATGCCTGGAACACAGCAAGCACTGTGAACTTTAAAGTGAATTTTTAAACTAACACATAACACACCTACAAGTCATTCAATTCTTATTTTGTTTATTTCATCAATAAACATTTATTGAGCATACCTGGTATTGTACTGGTGCTGAAGGCAAAAGGCAGATGCAAACTCTGCACTCAAAGAATTCACGCTGCAGCTTGAAATCTCACCCTAACAATTTTCCTGCCCAGATCCTGGATGAAGATGAGCCATGGTAAAATAAAGATATTAACAGTGGCAGACAAGGTCGTAAGTCAGGAGTCAGTGTTGTAAACCAGTTTCCTTTCATTACAAGAAGCTCTCTCATATACAGCAAAATTATGAGGAGCCCAAAGATGTCTCTAAAACTTGTTTTAATGGCCATTTTAAAAGATATATAAAATAAAATTAAAGATATTTCCCATGTAATATACCTTTGCAATGTAAATAAAATATGCTGTTTAAATGTATTTAAAAAGTAAAACACTAAGTCAATGTCTCCATGACTTTTTTAAATAAATGTAAATAACAAAAGGTGCTATTTGAATAGCTTAAGCCCATTATTCAAAGTGAGGTGACACAAGACCCGAAGAACGGGCCCCACTTGT
>CAUYRT010035291.1:0-14556 GCA_963574885.1 Lepilemur ruficaudatus | reverse complement strand
TTTGGTAAAACTCTGACGTGAAGCCATTAGGTCCTGGGATTTTCTGCTTTGGGAGGTTCTTAATTACTGCTCCAATTTCTGAGCTTGAGATTGGTCTGTTTAGGAATTCTGTTACCTCCTGGGTGAACTGAGGAAAGTTGTATGTTTCCAGGAATCTGTCCATTTCCTCCTCATTATGTAGTTTTTGAGAGTATAGTTTATTATAGTAATCAAAGATAATGTTTTGTGTTTCCGTGGAGTCTGTTGTGACCTCCCCTTTTTCATTTCTAATTGAGTTTATTAGAGTCCTTTCCCTTTGAGTTCTTGTCAGTCTAGCCAGAGGGCTATCGATTTTGTTCATCTTTTCGAAAAACCAGTTTCTGGTTTTGTTGATCTTCTGTATTATTCTTTTATTCTCGATTTCATTTAGTTCTGCTTTGATCTGTGTTATTTCTTTTCTTCTATTGGGATTGGGATTGGTTAGCTCTTCCTCTTCCAATTCCTTGAGTTTATTCATTAGGATGTCAATTTCTAAGCTTTCTGTCTGTCGGATATGAGCGTTTATAGCTATTAGTTTTCCTCTTAGGTATGCTCTTGCTGTATCCCACAGGTTTTGGTAACTTGTGTCTCCGTTATCATTTAGTTTGAAGAAACTCTTGATTTCCCTCTGAATTTCCTCCTTGACCCAAGAGTTTTTCAATAATAAATCGTTTAGTTTCCAAGACTTTGTGAAGCGGTGAGGGTTTCTATAGGAATTGAATTCTAGTTTTATACCTCTATGGTCAGAGAAGACACCCGGTATAATTTCTATTTTTTTGAATTTCTTGAGATCTCATTTGCGGGCTAGTATGTGGTCAATTTTGGAAAAGGTTCCATGGGCTGCTGAGTAGCATGTAAATTCAGCTTTATTTGGGTGGAATGTTCTGTAGAGATCTGTCAGATCTTTTTGTTCAAGAGGTCTGTTTAAGTCCATTACTTCTTTGCTCATTTTCTGTTTGGATGATCTATCCAGTTCATTCAGTGGAGTGTTGCTGGTTACGAATTGAAATGGTGTGTTTATAATAGTTCTTGTGTATTTTATTTTCTTTGTTGCTATTGTCAAGGGTATTGAGTCTTTGATTTGGTTCTCAGTTTGACTGTTGTTGGCGTATAGGAATGCTACCGATTTCTATACATTTATTTATAACCTGAGACTTTGCTAAATTTGTTTATCGACTCCAGTAGTCTCATGGCAGAATCTTTGGGGTTTTCTAGATATAAGATCATAGTGTTCACAAAGAGAGAAATTTAGTACTTGCAGAATTGCATACATAGCAAATGGGTACATGTCTCAAATCTCTACCATGTTTCCTAAATACAAAGTACATATGCAAAAGCATTTTTGTAGGTTGATTGTATGAGAGGACAATGATAACTATCTGTTCTTGAAAAGTTTCTCCTATGTGTCTCAGTGCAGCCCATATTGCGCGTATAAAGTGGACTGAAAAAGCAAATACAGGCAGTGAATGACAGTGTGTTTGTATTAGCCAGTGATGTGCGTAGGCCGCCATCTACTCCACCAGGCCGTGGGTATCGGGGGCCATTCGGAGTCAAGCGCTGTCAGCACTGGAGATTCGGCAGCCAGCTAGCAGAAACCGAAACCCCATCCCGCAGGGGCTCCCAGGCTAGTGTTGGGGGAGAAATATCAAATAAATAAATAAACACACACACACTTGCAATAAAGACAACTGCAAGGAAGAAAAAATACAGGGCTCTAAGAACATTTTGTAACAGTACTTTTAATTAGGAAATTATATTTAGCAAAACATTCAAGGAGGCTTTGTCTGAGAGGGTCATGAGACCCCCGAAGCAATATCTGGGCGTAAGAGACATTACTGCAAAGCCCTGACAGCAAGGAAAACAAATTCATTTAAAATAAACAAGGTTTATGGAGGACCAACTCCCACCCTGCGCTCTCTTCTGCATTCAGCCCAACCCTGCCCATTACCTGCCCACGTTTAATAGTTTCTTTATGCAAATAAAAACAGTTAAACACTACTCTCTCTTGGTATCAATGTATAAAGATTTAGCACTTTTTTGGTACAGATGCATAGTGTTTTGTTGTGTACTTACCGTGGTTTGCTTAGCAATCCCTGTTAAGGGATACTTAAATTGTTTCCAATCATTCACACATTTCAAAAATTACCTCTATCTATACTGTAGACCATGAAGAATCAAACATTGATGATAGCTGGTAAGAAAAGTGATGCCATCTCTTTTCGTGTGTCTCCCGTTAAATATGAGATCCTTCTTCTCTACATATGAGTGAATTTATGTTACATTTATTCAATTCATGAGTCTCATTGCTGAATCCACTGCAGTGTTTCAGCATTCGTCAGTTCTCCCCCAACTGCAGAAACGGTCACAAAACGAAAACACAAAGCTATGCCAATCCGTCAGGTTGGATGCTGCGCTTGTTATTAATAAACGACTTTGATGATTCTTAAATCCCTGCCAGCTGTTGAGAAATAATTGAAGATGTGAAGCATCTGCTCTTTCAGTTCCCAGGCAGACCGAATTTGTTGACGGTATGTGCATTTCTCTCACTGTTATTTTTAGAGATGAATCTACTGAAGCAAATTAACACATGTAAATCCATCTTAGTCCAATTTGGAAACAGGAAGCATCTATATTCCTCGCTTTCTATTGAAGTCATGAATTACTAACTCGAACTGCGCTGCCTCTGTGGATTTTGTGGCATCTGGGATGAGATGCGGAAGCCCTGGGTCTGTGAATTCCCGGAGTCAGGTGTGCTCGCCGCTGTCGTGCCTGTGGGTGTCATTCCGAGCTAGGCAGTTCCGTTCTGATCACTGTGTGCCCTTGCACTACTGGATATTGTGATTTCACAGTATTTGAAGTCACCCCTGCCTGGGAGGACACACTTCTGTGTCTTAACTAAACTTTCCGAATTAAGCCAGGTGTGCCTTCTGAGTCGGAGTAAATAAATGTTTGGCAGAAAAAGTACCTAGAGCTTAAAATGTCTTGGAACTGGCTAATTCCTCTGAGAGGCGGACTGTTTACATCGTGATGTCCATTTTAACCAAACTGAGGAAGTTTATCGTATGAAAAGTTTTACTTGGTGGCTGCCATAAAATTAATTGATGAGATTAAAATATATTCATACACACAGTGAAATGCAGGCTTAGAAAGAAGGCTGTCCAGTTTGTGCAAAACAAATGGCTCAGGTCAGTGGCAACTAGTGGCTTCTTGGGGATTGCTCCTCCCTGAGCCCACCCTGTGGAAGAGCCAGGTTTACCAAAACACATGCACACTTAAGTTGAAATTTATATTCACTCTACCATTACTAATCTGCTTTTCAAAATAAATAATATCAGATTGAAAAGATTTGTATTCAAATTCTTTTGTAATTGCTTCTGATTGTTTGCATCCAGTACGTACAGTCTACTAATTTCAAGAATCTTTAATAATATGACAAATAGGGTAGGGAGTGTGCTACCTTAAAATTGCGAATGAGCTTTAGAAACATGTCAAGAGCAGATGAAATGCTAACCCTAGGCTTAGTCTTTCATTCTCTCCATCGTCACTGTGATTTTAGGAAAGGCTTCAATGTTAAAGGAAAGCAAAAATAACAGTATATAATGTGTTGTTACATACACATACTGCATCTCTCCATTGTTAGGCATAATCTGACATTGGTCACTGTGTTCTCAGTGTTCGAAGGTATTCGAGGCAGTATCTAAGACACATGCAGGGATACAAAACGTACGAAATTGAGGATAAAATCTCTACGTAGAGTATGGAGCTGAGCAGTAATTACAGAAGACATGCAAAGGACAGGGAAGTTATTGAAGGGCAGCTAAGAACTTAACTTTGAGCTGCTGGGAGCCCTGGCAAGGACAGGAACACAGTGGGTTGCAGGTGCTTGTTCTCTAATGAGGTGATGATAACTGTATCATCACAAGAGACTAATGTTCTCCTGGGTCTCTGGTACTTATGGCACATGCTTTTATATTAAACTATGCAAAGACAATATTGTAATAGTGGTCTTTCAAAACAAAAAGGGTAATGTTGACTTCCAGTCTCTTATAACAGATCTCTTGATGCTGCATGAATTCAACTATACAGCTCAGCTTCTGGAATGCCTGTGTGTGGTTTGCCCAGGCTTGGGTCACTCTTCTATTCTGCAGAAGCTAGCTTCACTGGGGCTTGTCCAGTCTATGCAATCTTGACCAGGAAATACAGAGGAGTTGACTCCTCTGCAGTAACCCTCAGGGGTAAACAACCCTCCATGGATAAATACCTCAGCCCCCTCACTCTTTGGTAGAACCACTCTGAAATTTCTCAGAGAGTCTTCAGTTGGAAGAAGCTCTATATACCACAGTGAGAACCTTTCCTCCATTTTCTCCATTCTTTTTTCAGCCTTATTTCTTCAGTTCTGTCTCCTCAGATTCCTTTCCAAATAAACTCTCAAGGTTTCCTTTGGAGAAACCCAAACTACGATAGATCTCAGTAAAAGTCAAGGCACACTGATAAATTATAGCTTTGCAGAAACGTCTCTGTGGAGGAAAAGATGTGCCCAACGCGGTATGATCTACAGGATTTCTGTAGGGACTCACGCTACTGCAGGAATAAAGTTCAAATAATCTCAAGGAATGGATAGGTAGCATGCACTGTGTCCTGGTGTAACTCACTTGAATCAAGTGCTGATGTCAAATGTTGTAGAGGAATGAGTAGAAAGAGACATAAATGTGGCTTCAGAGGTGCTGATAATTTTCCATTTTTTGATCTATGTCTCCTTTATGAAATTAATTCATGAATTTACATCGTTTATTCATCGTGAAATTCCTGTTTGCGATTTCCTCTCTTATACTATACTTCGGCGAAAAGTTTACCTTTTAATAAAAGCTACTGAGGGAACCATCCAAATTTAAGATTTCTGGTACAGACATAAAATTCATGCGTTTTGTGTCTCTGTTCTGTAAAGTAGAATAACCCCTCATTTGTGGCACTATGGTGAGATGTCAGTGATATGTGTATTCCATAAAGTGTGCAACCAGGGACTGACGCCGTAAGAATTCAGCCGATAGTCATTTTTGCCGTGTTTTCAGGGGGCATCATTCACCTACTCTCAGTATCATAAAGTAGGTAGCACAGTGATAACTTGTTATAAAATGAAAGATCCTAGGATACAGTCTTACTCTGGTTGATAGGAGGCCAGTGTTCCAACAGGAAAACTACAATTTGACTGAAAGTCCTTGATTTAAATCAGGGTTCCTTGAAGGCTGGAGAGAAAATGTAATGATTTTACAGACAAGAATTGCCAACATCTGCTCATAACCTAGTTGTGTTTTCATCCTTAGGTTTCTTACAACATGTAACTTTGAACACAACCCCACACTTCCTCCACGGTGAATCTTTCTTTTCATCAGAAATTGGTTATGGTGATTTCTGAGCTTCATAGAGTCATAGCTACTGAATTCAACTATTAAACTAATCCAAGGTATCTTGATTTTATAGTTTTCATCTGTCCTCAAACCCTTGTGTTTTACATGACTGTTTTCAAAACCTGGGCACTCATCAGACTCAAAGATGGAACAATGACTAACCCGTAAGAGCCCATAGGGCTCCATCTCAAGTTGTCCGTGATATGACTGAGAATTTACTTAATCCACGTATAATTTTGAAACATAAACTGAGCTGAAAAACACAGATTTTAATACTCAAATGTCCAATGATGCAATCAAGAATCATGTCTTTCGATTATAGGTGTACACACATAACATATATAATGTAATAATACATGTATAACATACATGTGTATGTATATATAATATATATTATTCTGTGAACATTTTCCTCCAAAGAACAACAGAACACTTGAATAAATTGGCCTGTTGACTAGATTGAGAAGCCAGACCTTTCCTTAATGTCCTCTAATTTTCCTCCAGATCACATACCCAATGAACAAAAAATGTAGCCAAATCACAGCAAAGGGAAATGCCTGCCCGTGCACTACACGTACTTGGTACATTCTGCCACACAAGATTTTTAGTGAACGTGTCCCGTACAGCCACAGTGGATCAGGCTCTTGCAGAGGTACAAAAACACATAGCACAGAGAGGGAGGCCGAGTCTGTGTGCACGTTGCAAATGGAGTGTCTGTGTTTTACAGCAGCCACCTGATCAAGTGCCAGTGGGGTGGTAGAAATAAACCCTGCTGAAGTCAGGAAGAACGTTGTGGGCCTGAGGCAGCTGAGAAGGCTTTGCCAAGGCAACGCTGCTCTTCAAAGGGAGGTTATGTTTGAATTTGGACGAGTGGCCAAACATTGGGGAAATTCTTTAAAAAGAAGAAACACAGCTTGAGTAAAAATATGGAGCAGGTAAAAGAGGACATTATGAGGGTTATGGGAGGATTTGGAGACGAGGAGCAGACGTTGGTTTGCTTGACTAGAGACTTCTTAGCTTGGTAGAAAGGCAGGAGGGTTTCAGGAGCTGGAGGGCTGTGCATTCCAGTTCAGGAGAAGTTTGCAGCAATGAGGGTCTTGACAGCAGGGATTCTCACTCACTGACTGCGTCTCCTCGGCTACTAGACCTCAGCCTGGGGAAAAGGAGGCCTTCAACATGCGTTGTCTGACCAGATGCATGGAGTCTAATTTAATGATTTACAGGATACCACTGCATTTAGATAGTGACAAGAAAAATAACAGCAACAGCAGCAACAATTAACAATTAAAAGCACTTTAGATAAAACAGACTGAAAGCAGAAACACTGTTAAGATATGAGGGCAAAGATAAGTAAAAAATTTCTAGATGATGGGTAAAGACTGGGCATCGGGTAAGGAATACGAAGCAAAGATGACAGAGAGAGAAAGAGACAGAGAGACAGAGACAGAGAGAAGGAAGGAAGCAGTAGCTGTCCACGAATCATAGCAGTGTCTCTAGGAGATAAATTTTTGAGTGATTTTGAGTGATGCTATTTCCCAAGATTAGACTTTCTGGAAGAAATAAGGGGAAATGTTAGTGCCAGGGACATTTTGGAGGCATCAAGCTCACTCTGCATTTTTCCCAATGAGGTATATGATAGTACAGAGGTGCCCCATTTATGTTACTATTTCCTGAATATCATAAATCAACTTAGGGAGAGAATGGGATTGGAGCCCTGGTATCCCACATTTGCCACTGGAGAAATTTTATTTCATCCAATGCATGTGACTTAAACCTCTCCCCAAAGATCAGGAAAATTATTATATTATTTTATGGTGAGGGAATGTTTGGGGAAATATATAAGCACATTTATTCTGAAGACTTTTTATTTGATAGCATCATTTATACAACAAAAATATGATAAGGATATATAGAAATCTGTTTCATTTTTAAATAAGAGCAAAGCTTACAAGTTAGCATTTTGGAAAGATTCTAACATTAGTAGTATCCAATATTCATTAAGTATTTATTATGTACCAGACAAATTGGTTTGCATGGGTGATTTTTTTTAATCCTGTCAATGCTATCGGGGGAAATACCAAGTTGTATCTTCCCAACTTTACAGATAAGGAAACTGAGGCTTCCATGAGTTAACTCATTTACTCCAGAACACCCAGCCAAAAGTTGAAGTTGGGAATCAGGGACTTTCTCCAGTACCCAAGCTCTTAACCGTATACTATTAATAAATGCTAATGGGTCCCCCAGGATTCAGTAAGTGGGCTAAAAATGGCAGTATTTGCATGACAGTGCATAATTAATCATTGCTCTCTTGGGGTGTGATCTTTGCTGACCATGCATCTGTTTCTGCTTACAGGGCTCGGGGACTTTCCATTTAAAATGACAAGGAAACATTTTATTTGTACGCATCCCAGCTACAATATTTGGCTGTATTATCTCTCATTCTATTTTCCCTGCAAATCAGACAGAGAATGTTTATAGGGACGGTCTAACTATCCTGACCCATAACATGGGTTACTATTAAAAAGTTGGTGTTTAGCTCTTTTTCGTTGGGGTCTGGTTCATTTATTTTTCTTATATCAACTTTTGATCAAAGTGGGAGCTGGGTGAACCCTAGCTTGGTTTTCTGCCTCATTATTCTTTTTGGTCATTCGACAGGACAAACAAACTCTTCTTTTTTTGGGAAACATCTTCCTTTCCTGACTGGCCCTCAGATCCCCTCTTGCTACTTCCTTGCCAGTCTGGGTAGCCAGGGATGTGTTTGGCTTGAGTCATCTTAAGAAGAAAGGTTTGGCCTTGGAGATGGTGCAATTTTCTGTTTTCCTGAGAACACAAATAAGGGCACAGAACCCCTTGTCCTGAATCACTATAATGTGGAGACATCATTTCACAAAGGATAGTGTTTTTCAGTGTTTTTTGTTTTGTTTCTTTCTTTCTGTTTGTGTTTGCTTGTCCTCTTGTGTTAATTGCTTGCTTTTTAAAACACAAAAAGTTAGTTGTGCTTAAATCATTGTCTAAATTTTGCATTAAGCATTTAACCATTCATAGGACTCTCCGAGGTCATTGTGGAGATGGCCTTTAAAATGTAGGAGAACTGTATTTTTAGTGCTAAGATTGTGGTCTGCTGTCCACCTTCATTCAAATCCTGGCGTTGTCATGTCAGAGCTGCGTGACTTCAGCCAAATTAATTGAGTGCTCTATGCCTAAGATTCTCCATCTGCAAAGGCAAATAATATTCATACTTGCCTCATAGTATTGTAAGGATATAGGAGTTAAGTGCCTAGCACGTAGTAAGTACTCAATAAATATTAGCTGCTTCTATTACAATTCAGGAGATGTGGTAGATGGCTTGATTTACCATTTTGTTAGTGAGAGAGATTACCTCTCAACAAGGGGCTCGTTGGCCTTTAGACATTAGGAAGCCCATGTAAGGATTGCACCCAAACATTAAAATATCTATTCCCTGGCACCATGTGCTCTTGTGGGCTCCTTTCTCTTGACTGCCCCCAGAAAGCAGGAGATAAGCCACTCCATAAAGAGAGGGACATCTTAGTATCATGTGCCTCTTATTCAAAGTCCTGAGAAGATATATTTGATGGGAGGTAGAGGGAGGGAAGAGGAAGAAGGGAGGAGAGAAGAGAGATGGGAGAAGAGAGAAAGGCAGGAAGTGAGGAGCAAACCTTATGGAAAGAAATCTTGCGTGTTTCTCCGCTCCCTGCAAGAGCAGATCTGTCTTTGCAAAGGGAATGCCTGCCAGCTGTGGGCTAGGTCAGTTTAGGGAGGCTGGAATGAAGAAGCCTAGTCAAGAGCACATCTGCATTCTACTGTCAGCTTTATTAGTAGTAGGAGTGATATTGTGTTATTTATCTGATTCCTGCTCTTATTTCCCCCCTTACATCTGAAATGGGGAAGGGAAGAAGATCTGCTCTGTGGCATCCTATGTCCAAGAGGAATCGTAGACAAACTATCTTGCATTTCTGCAGCTCCGTGGTGGGATTGCAGGTTTTTCCTACCGACAGGATTCACAAGGTGAAGAATATCTCCTACGGAGGAAAGAATATGCTCACAGTCGACAATAATCACAAATGGGGACTCTAGAAAATGTGTTGGAGGCAAGTGATAGGGAGGACTGGGTAAAGAGAGAAAGAGATAAGGAAGTGAAACCAGCTGAGACATAAGGGGTTTCCCGGGAAATCATAACTTCACCTTGCACCACCCG
This sequence comes from Lepilemur ruficaudatus, assembly GCA_963574885.1. Classification (NCBI taxonomy): domain Eukaryota; kingdom Metazoa; phylum Chordata; class Mammalia; order Primates; family Lepilemuridae; genus Lepilemur; species Lepilemur ruficaudatus. The sequence goes on along the minus strand of CAUYRT010035291.1, from coordinate 4,917 downwards.
TCAGCACGCGGCACGGGGCAGTCGGCGGTCTGTGATGTGTTCCTTTTCACAGTCTCACCGGGAAGGCGCTGTATCTCATAACAATGGCATCACTGACCTTTCCGCAGCAATTATTTGAGTCTTCAAGAAAAATCTAAAAAGCAATTCTCTATGTATGTTAGAAGCCAGAAGAAGTGGGTCGAGTACTTGGCAACAGTCATTTTACTGAGAACACGTCTCTAATATTTTGATTAAGGTTCATGAATGTCTTTGATTTGTGGTTTGTTTCCAATAGATAACTTGTGAGTCAACCTAGCAATTAGTCAGATGAATGCACTTGAAAATACACAAGTCAAACAAAATAAAAATAAGTGACCCATTTTCCTCTTTTGATTGGTCTGAAACACTTTTTATTTTTTCATGCTGTTTTGGTGTTTTTAAAAAATTGTTCCCTCCCAGAAGGTAACAACATACATTTACTCTCATCAAACGTATGTCACCCTTAACATATAAGATTCTCTTTCCCACAGCGAACATCAGACTGAACAGGGAAAAGTTGAAAGTTTTTACTCTAAGATCTGGAACAAGACAAGGATGCCCATTTCCATCACTTCTGTTCAACATAGTACTGGAAGTTCTACCCAGAGCAATTAGGCAAGAAGGAGAAATAAAATGTGTCCAAATTGGAAAGGGGAAAGTCAATCTGTCACTGTTTGCAGATAACATAGCCTTATTTATAGAAAATTGTAAAGACTCCACCAAAAAACTGTTAGAACTTGTAAATAAATTCAGTACATTTTCAGGATACAAAATATAAAAATTAGCGGTATTTCTATATGTTGGTAGCAGATTATCTGAAAAAAATCAAGAAAACAATCCCCTTTTCAATAGCTACAAAAAAAAAATACCTAGGAATAAATGTAACCAAGAAGATGAAAGATCTCTACAATGGAAACTATAAAACATTCATAAAAGAAATTGAAAAAGACAAAAACAAATGGAAAATTTTCCCATGTTCATATATTAGAAGAATTAATATTGCTAAAATGACCACACTGTATAAGCAGTCTACAGATTCAATACAATCTCTATCGAAATACCAATGAAATTATTCACAGAAATAGAAAAAGCAATCCTAAAATTTGTGTGAAACCACAAAAGACCTTAAATAGTAAAAACAATCCTTAGCAAAAAGAACAAAGCTGAAGACATCACCCTACTTGACATCAAAATATACTACAAAGTCATAGTGACCAAAATAGCATGATACTGGTATAAAAATAGACAGATAAGGCCAATGGAACAGAATAGAAAGCCCAGAAATAAATCTTTGCATTTATAGCCTACTGATTTTCCACAAAGGTGCCAAGAACACACAGTGGGGAGAGGACAGTTTCTTCAATAAATGGTGCTGGGAAAACTGGATATTCACATACAGAAGAATGAAATTAGACCTCCCTATCTCTCACCATGTATAAAAATAAACTCAAAATGGATTAAAGACTTACATGTAAGACTCAAAACTATGAAACTACTAGAGGAAAACATAGAAGAAATGCTTCATGATGTTGGTATGAGCAAGGACGTTTTGAATAAGACCTAAAAAGCACAGGAAACAAAAGCAAAATTATGCAAATGAGGTTATATCAAACTAAAAACTTCTGCACAGCAAATGAAAAAATCAACAGAGTAAAGAGACAACCTATAGAATGGTAGAAAATATTTGCAAACTATACATCTAACAGGGAGTTAATATTCAAAATACCTAAGAAACTCAAACAACTCCATAGCAAAAAACAAACAACCGAATTTGAAAAATGAATACAAGATCTGAACAGACACTTCTCAAAAGAAGACATACCAATGACCAATAGGTATATGAAAATACGCTCAACATCACTAATTATCAGGGAAATACAAATCAAAACCATAATGATATATCCACTTACCACAGTTAGAATAGCAGTTATCAAAATGACAAAATATAGCCTGTAGTAGCAAGAATGTGGAGAAAAGGGAGTCCCTTACACTATAAATTAGAACAGCCATCATGGGAAAGAGTACAGAAGCTCATCAGGAAATTAACGATAGGACAACCCCATGATCCAGCTATCCCAGTACTGGGTACATATCCAAAAGAAATGAAATCAGTATTTTGAAGAAGTATCTGTGACTCCCATGTTTATTGCAGCATTATTCACAATAGCAAAGTTACGGAATTAACCTAAGTGTCCATCAGTGGATGAAGGAATAAAGAAAATGTGGTGCGTATACACGATGAAATACTCTTCAGCCGTAAAGAAGAATTAGATTCTGCCATTTGCAACAACATGGATGAAACCTGAGGACATTATGTTAAGTGAAATAAGCCGGTCACGGAAGGACAGATACTGCATGATCTCGCTCAATGTTTAATCTTAAAAAGCTGATATCTTGGAAGTAGAAAGAATAATGGCGGGGTCTTCACAGGGCTGGGGTGATTAGTGGGGAAAGGAGAATGGGGCATCTCGGTCAGAGGATACGTAATTACAGTCAGATAAGCGGACTAAATTTCGAGATCTGTTGTACAGCAAGGCGACTATAGTTATAGTTAGTGACAGCGTATTGTGTTCTTGACAGATGCAGAGAGTGGATGTTATGTCGTACTACCACAAAAATGGCAACTGTGGGAGTTAATGCATTCATAACGAGCTAGAGTTAACCATTCCACAATGTCATACATGGCAAAAACATACAGTGGTATCGTCAATTAAAAAGAAAAAGTTACTTGTTGAGCACAGTGGTGTGGAGACACCTCTAGTCCCAGATACTCAGGAGTGTGAGGCAGGAGTATAGCCTGAGCCCAGGAGTTCAGGGCTATCGTGCACAATGACCAAGCCCAGGAATAGCCACTGCAGTCCAGCCTGAACAATACAGCAGGACCCTATCTCCTTAGAGCTTTCTAAATTCCCAATTTAAATTACCTTCACTATCCTTAGCTTCAGTCCAACTCCAAAGGGAAAAGTACAGAATAAAGAGCAGAAGCCATTTATTTTTTCTGAAGCTCAGGACCTCTTGGTCCAAGCCTTTGCCCGTAGCAGTGTGCTTGCCCCCTGGAGTGACATCTGGGTTTCCCTCCCCTTAACAGGCTCTCTGTAGTTCGTGTCTCTGCTTCTTTGATCTCTCAGTTCCATTTTCTTATAAGTTATTCATTTGGATCACACAGACAACATTAGCCTTACTGTTGGGACTGACCAAGTGGGGAGTTCATGGTGGGGGTGATTCTCTTTATTCCATCAGTAATTTTTTTCTTGGTCCCACTAACTATATCCTCGCAGCATCGCTGTACAGGAGAGCTTGGGTTTTAGCTTATGGCTATTGTGATATTGTGATACAATAAGAAATATATATTTGGTCTTTATCTTCATTTTCTGGCATACAGCTTCAAAAGCTCTTATAATTCCTCAAGCAAGAGGAGTGCTAGGTGCATATTTTGTTTGGACATTTGGTCTTTGACCCTGGTTTTTGACACAGATCTCCCATCCCTTGGAATTTCCTGGGGGTAGGTGCACCATTTTTCTAATGAGGTGACTCCTGGTGGGCTCCGGGGGCGGGGGCTGGTCGCCAGGAAGACCAAGCCATGACTGGAGGCTTAGAACTTTCAGCCCCACTGCCCCCATCCTCAGGGAAAGGGGAATGGCTGGAGATTTAGTTAATAATTGATTATGCCTACATGAAATCTCCATAAAAATACAAAAATTGGGGGGTTCAAGTTTATTCAGGTTGATGAACACATCTTTGTTCTGGGAGGGTGGCACACCCCAACTCCACAGGGACAGAAGCTGGGGACACTCCCAGACGTCACCCTTTGCACCTCTTCATCTGCCCATTTGTCTGTATCCTTTATCTTATCCTTCATTAACACAATGAACTAGTAAACACAAGTAAGTGCTCCCCTGAGTTATGTGAGCCAGTCTAGCAAATTTATTGAACCAGAGTGGGGGATCTTGAGAGCCCCAGTTTATACCTGGTAAGTCAGAAGCACAGGTGAACCACCTGGGGCTGTGACCGGAGTCTGAAGGGGGCAGCAGCCTTGACCTGTGGGGTCTAACACCATCTCCAGGTAGATAGTCCCAGAATTGTGTTAAATTGTAGGACACTCACCTAGTGTTGCAGAATTGCTTTAGGTTTTGGTAACCGGAAGTGTGTTGTGTTGATACTACAGTAAGAGAAAACAATCGGTTGGTTATGTGCTACCTTACAGCTATATACATAATAAAAATTATTAATACAGATATTTCCCTTTACTCTGATTACTGCTATCCCCATGGCAAAAAAAAAGCCTCCTCCTCAGGAGAGCATTTATTAAACTGATAAAATGTTTTTGCCTTCCTTATAGTTCTGAGTACTGGAGAGATTACTTCACCACGTAGAGCTTTTAATGTGAATGCTTTGTTTTATGCTAAGCACATCTAAAAATACTTTTAAGGCGTTTATGGATTTTCTAAAATCTGATTATTTCAAAAAAATTAGATGAACGTGAACCTTTTTCTCATTTTCCCACTCACAGGTTCACAGCTGATGCATCTGGCAGAGGCACAGATCAGCAGAGCACTTCACAGACAGGAGGGAAGCACTTTGACCTTCTGTTTAAAAGGAAAAAAAAAATCTCCTATAGTAAGAAACCCCATTCATGCCCTCCACCTATCAGTGGTGGTTGTTGTGTTTGGTTGGTTGGTTGGAGAGAGTTTCAAAGCTCACTGCTGTGCCGGGTACATCATTTAATGGTCAGACCATTAACCTTTCTTCCCCACAGGGGTGCATCACTTTAGGAAGAGTTGCTACCCTAGAAATATGACTATCAGGAAAACTTCTTACTTCAAACAACCACCTCTCTAGATAAAAGAAGGATAAACAAGGTGGAATGAAATTTCAAAGAGAAAATAATTTGAGTATAAA
>CAUYRT010035290.1:0-36202 GCA_963574885.1 Lepilemur ruficaudatus | reverse complement strand
GTATTTATTGTATAATGTGTTATTTCCCATAGCAGAGAAGATCTGTGGAGTAGGGCTGTGGGCTAGGAGTGTGTTCATTCCATAGACCTAAGACAGCGACTTAATTTATATAGATCCTTCCCAGCCTGGGCCTCTGGGTTTTCTTCCTGGGTGGAGATCATCTTCTGTAGGAAATGGAACTGCTCCAAGCCTAGAAGTTTTTACTTTTACTAGTTCTTTTTGTGTTCTGCTGTTCAAACATTAAAAAGACTAAGCCCTGTTTGAGTCTTGACAGGATTATGTTTCATGATCCTCCAAAAGTGTTTGTGTAACCTCAAGCCACGCTGAAAGCGAAATGCAGCTTAAAGTGGGATTCTGCGGCACCCGACTCAACTTTTCATCTTGCCACTTGGCTGTGTGCATGATGTGTGAGTACATGGTTCCTCCTGAAGTCCATAAGAGTTTTATGTCAGTAAGAGCCAAGGCCAGAGTGCTTGTTTCCCAGCAAGTAGAGGGAATTTTAGAAATTTAACAACAAAAATTTGTTGAGCTCCTAGTTTGTGCAAGGCCCAAAGCTAGGTGCTATGGGTGATACAGGTTGATTAGGGCCAGGGCTCCATTCTCAGGAAGCCTCCTATCTCAGAAAAAAAGCTGATAAGCAAAGTTTTGGAGACATGAGAGAGCATGACCTACTCGAGCCCCAGTAACTACTCTGGTGTCCAGAGAATTAGAGAAAGGAACACCTTTTATTGGGCTTTGTGCCAGATGAAGCTTTAGGTCTTCTCAAGTTCGTTATTCCCATCTTACAGTTAACATGTAGTGGTCAGGAGCCCAGAAAATTAAACTGGGAAATAAGCAAGTAGATTGAGGTGGTAGGTTATTCAAGTTCTTGATGGTGTTTTACTGGAGATGAGGGGCTGTACCCTACTATATTTGCCCGTGGCAGATGGGATGGAGTCCAGGAGAAAGATCTCTAAGAAATTAGGGCTGTACAAGCTCTTATTTCATGAATCTAGCTACTAGGCTGGAACAAGTAGAGTTGTGAGCCAGTGATGGAGGGATGGATCAAAACCTCGTCCTCAGAGACAAAGCGAAGCAGAGAAGGGAGGATAATTTTGAGGTAGAGATGAGGATGTCACTGCACCTATCAGATGATAATATCGTTTTTGTGTAGGAGGAAGTACAGCCACGGGGGTGGGGGAAATAAGGCAACAGAGGGGTCTGCCTGGGGTAGAGGAGAGTTGCAAAATCTAATTATCTTCACACTGAACTTTAATCATGTCTGTTAGCATTTCCTTACACTGGGGGCAGCTGAAAATCTTTTTCCAGACCGCTTATAAAGGATTTTGTAGCAGGGGAGCCTAGAGCCTCCTGGAGGTTGTATACAGGTCTTTTCTTTCCTGATTTTCAAATTTGACTCTGACTAGGAGACAAACGTTTCCATACCACAGTTATCACTGTTCAAACCTCCTTAGAAAAGAAAGGGAGAAAGCCTTAATTTTTTCCTTTGCAAAATGGTACATTCAATAGTACTCAGGCTACAGATGTATTAAAATGTTACGTTTCTTGACTAATCTTTCATTTTCATGCAGTAGCATAGAAACAGCCTACCTTTCTTTTCTTTACCTTTTTCTAAACAAAAACATAATAATAATTAAATGTTTCAATATAAGTAATGGGGACAAAATTCCAAAGGTACACCAGGTTTTACAGTGACCAGTAAGTCTCTGTTTCACCTGTGTCTTCTAGCCATCCTGATCCTCTCCCTGGGTAACCAGCATCACCCGTTTCTTACTGTGATTTTGTGGCACGTTGTTGATTCCCATGTTACTATAGAAGGGACATCCATTGTGGAAATCGGTTTAACAAATAATTCAAGTCCCTACTGTGGCCAGGCCCTGGATGCTAACGCCTTAGTTTTGGTGAAGTCTTAACTAAGAAACTTCATTTTCTTGCCTATAATGTAGCCAGAATGAAGTCACAGCGCTATCTTTATTAGCGAACACATTACCGTCTGCAGGACAAGGACTTTTCAATTCGGAAAGCTTTGGACGTAAGAACTTTGAAAGTGTTTTAGTCCCTGTTTCGAAACCCAGCCATGTGGTTCCTATTAAATTACGTGACTGATAGCTGCCGCGTATGGTTATTTAATACAAGCTCCTGTTGCTAAATGGCTCCAGTGGATGTCTGCGTGTTTATTTTGCCATCCAATATAAAGCATAAATTTTTCTTACTCCAGTAGCTCATCAAGTTCTTGAATCTTTCATCACAAGCTCGTTGAGACAGGAACTATGCCTGAGCCACCCCCACACCCTTGCAAGTGGGTTGTTCAATAAATGTTTCTCCATGATTCTGAGAAAGACTCGGTGAGGTCACGTGCCTGGCAGGAGGAAGGACGCTGGGAATGAGCGATAGGAGGTTTTTCATCGACCTTTCCTCCGGGTCAGTTGCTGACTGCCTCAGTAACAAGACTCTGGCTCCTTGACCCCCCATCAAATGGTTGATACCACTCGGTTTTCAGGAAAAAGTGGTCACCGCTGCTTCCTTACTTCAGCCCCTGCTGAGAGGAATTCACATTGCCTGATGTTTTTTGGTTACACCCAGGATTCCTTTGTGAGGAAAGGGAAAGTAGAGTGAATTAATGACTGTGACTAATTATGACTTACTTCCTCTGCTTAGGAACTTATCTTTCACTGCTGTTTTTTCGCCTTGAGAAGTAAGGAAGTACCGGTGGCAGATACAGGGCACTGGACTGAGAGTCCCTAGAACTGGGTTCTACACCCACCATGGCTATGCAGCCTGGAGCGGGTCACTGCCCTTTCCTGGGCCTCAGTTTCCCTGTCTGTACAATAGGAGTTAGACTATATGATCTCAACAGTCCTTCCCTATTCAACGATCTGTGATGTGGGGCCCCTTTTCCTAAGTCTGTGCACCTGGGACCTTCCCTTTGTCCCTGCCTGTCCTCAGACCCCAGACGTCAGTTACTGACCTGGATCTCTGATTTTGTGTTTCTAGGTTTTCTTCGTGTCCGACCTCTTCAAGACTAAGACAACACTCTCCCTGCCTCCTCCTGCTATCAGAAAGGAGATCCTCTCACCTGTGGACATTATTGACAGGAACAATCACCACAACATGGTGTAGGAGCCGCCCACCTCCTGAGCTGTTTTAGTAAAATGACTGCTGACAGCAAGTTCTTGCTGCTCTCCGATCTCATCAGACAGTAGAATGTAGGGAAAAACTTTTGCCCGACTGATTTTTTTTTTTTAAAGGAAAAAAACATAAGTTTTTACTTTGTGGCCTTCCAACATAGGTAGTGTTCACCTATACGGAAACAATAGCAAACTAACACCAAGTGCCGGAGTCCTGGATGTGCAATTAGTTTAAGTGTTCATGTTCTAGTGAACACGGGCTTGTTCAGGAGCAAACACTAAAATGATTTGAGTACAGGCTGCTGGTCACCTCTTGTGACCCGAGGAATCCCAGGCCTGTGAGAAAAGCAAATTCACATTGCAGCACACGATGCCAGAAATAGCACTGAGTCGAGAAAATAGCCGTGGAGGGGCGCCCGTCCTGCGTCCCCCTGTCCATCCCATTCTAGTCTCTACTGTGACTTTGGTTCAGGAAGTTTTGGTTGTTTTTTTTTTTTTTTTTAATATAAGGAAAGAGCAAGTTTGCTTAGTCACGCGATCAGATCCCAAATCCAGATGCCCGGTGCTGAGGCCTCGTCACTTCCCCAGCCCGTAGGCCAGCAGCCACAGTCCCTCGCCTTAGTGATTAGGAGACTCTTTGTGGATGGGTGAACTTCACAAATAGCACAATTTCAGGAGCAGTCGGGGGCACACGCCCTCACGTGTCTTCTTTGGACGCATCATCCCGTGATGTGGAGCCGTCGATCGCGGGATGCTGCCGCGTGTACATCCGTCGCCAGGCACTTGCACGCTCTTAGAGATGGTTAGACTGCGGTTACCGCTTTCTCCCTTGACATCCTTGCCGGGTGCCTACCGGGATTTCCTGTGAGGGTCCGAGGATGAGCAAAGGCGCATGGTCTGCCACTGGCTGATGCAAGGCAGCCTTCTGTACAACAGACGGGGGCGGGAAGGGGGCAGAATGGAAAAGGAACCAACCTTTTGGCTACTACAAGTCAGAAGGAGCCAAGAGTAGCAGCGGTCTCATGCCTGAGAGGCTGCCCTTCAAGATAACAGAACTGAGGGTCTTTGTGGGAGTTGCTCTTGCTAAGCTGTGTAAAGCACTATTGTCTTGGGGTTGACCCCTAGGGCAGGTCTTGGTAGGTTCTGCTGGGCAGAACACATGGGTTCAATCTCCGTAGAGAGTTTTTCTCATCCTCTATCCATAAGTGTCTTTCAAGCAAGGTCCCCCTGTAGGCAGTAGATGGGATACCCTTCTACTGGACCTTTGAGGAAGGGAGGAAGGAAGAAATGCTTTTCGATCTCGGATGCAAACTTTTCAAAGGGCTACACGTAACCATATGGATCAACCACATGCACATCCTTACTACAGAATCCGTCCTTTCATTTCAACTTATAGCAAGCTATGATTTTTATATATAAATATTATATAAATAATGTATAAAACAGTAAAAGTTAACTATGTAAAATATTATTTCTGAAACAATTTTAGCTATATCCACTATGATTATAAACTGTGTTTCGACCTGTGTTATTTACATTAGCTGCTTAAAAAAGCATTGAGTTCATTTTTTTTTAATATCAACTAAAATGTAGTTCTGTGGTAGACATTGTTTTGTAATGAAAGAAATAACTGCAACTAGAGAAAACTGTATAAAAACATTAAATTGTCAGTATTTTTGTAAGGTTCCATTTTGTAAAGAGAATAATATTCAAAGACTTTTGTAGCATACAAAGTGAAAACTTGTATCTGCAAAACTATACTTGTATTAAATGTGCTTTTTAAATAAAAGCTCATAACACAACTAATGAAGGCATTGGAAGCGTGGTGTATTTGGGAGATGTTTGTCTCAGGTGTGTGGGGCGGAGGGGGGGGAACCACTGGTGGCCTCTTTAAGTGGGCTGGCCTCTCGTCTCAGGGCTCTCCTGGGTCTTGCAGTGGGAAAAGTGGGGGTCATGGTGTAGATACTGACGTCTATGCTGCTCTTTCATCTCTGGAAGCCTGTTTGCAGGTTGGGGCTCTGGCTCTGCTCTCATCAGGCTCTTCTAAAGAGCTTTTGTATTCTAAAGGGGGCTTTCTATCAGGGAGGAGGGAGCTGTGGGTCACCCAAAGGCAGATAAGGAGCCAGTGGTCTAGATAAGGTGTGCTGGGAGCTCACTGAGGGAGGCCTATCCACAGCCCACATCAAAGGGAGGACCGCTGAGAACAGCTGAGAATGTTTGGCTCCTGTTTGCCTTCCTTGTGTTGCTCCAACCTGGAAGCTGGAAATTCACAATTATCGAGCACCTGGGTGCCAGGAATTTCTGCCTGTTTGGTCCTTTTCAGCCTCACAACAGTCCGTTTGGAGAAATAAGGAGTACTAAGGAATTCAAAGCTTAAATGACTTGTCTAAGATCCTACAACAGTAAATTGTAGGACAGGTCTTACACTAGTTTGCTATGGCTATAGTAACAAGTTGCCACAAACTTAGTGGCATAAAACAACATACGTATTATTTGGCAATTTGGGAGCTTTAAGGGAAAAAGCTGTTTCCCTGCCTTTTCCAGTGTCTAGAGGCCAACCACATTCCAAGCTCTCGGCCCTCTGCCTCCACCTTCAAAGCTGCCAGCAACCTTGGGCCGAGTCCTCCCTGCCATGTCTTTGGTTCTCTTCTGTGCCCCTTCCACATTTAAGGCCCTGGTGATGTACAAGAACCCACTCAGGTAATCTGGATAATCCGCCTATGTGAAGGTCAGATGATTAGCAAACTTAACTCCATCTGCAACCTTAATTCGCCTTTGCCATGTAGCGTACATTCACAGATCCCAGGGATGAGGACCTGGCCATCTTTGGGGTCCGCTATTCCGACTACCACAGTTTACCCTCTGGCCCCCAAAGATTCACATCTGTACCTCATGCAAAATAGATTCACCCTGTTCTAAAGTCCCAACACACGACAGCATCAACTCAAAATCCAAAATTTTATCTAAATCTTAACAACTCAAACAGCCGAAATCTCATCATCTAAACTAAACCATGCAAATTAAGTAAGGATGAGGCTCTGCATTTAACCCACCCTGAGGTACAGCTCTTCACCTGTGAAACTCGAGAAACAAGATATCTGCTCCCCAAATTCAGTGATGGGACAGGCCTAGAATAACAGTTAAAGACATTGCTACTCAAAAAGGGAGAAAGTGGAAGGAAAAAAGAAGTCATCACTCCCAAGCAATCTTAAAACCCAGCTGGGCAAGCTCCATTAGGTTTGAGGGCCTGGAAATAAACCCAAGTGGCGCCTTCTTTTCTCACCATTAAGGTCAACCTGCCCATTGCTGCTAGTCAAAGCAGCCCCCTCAAGCCCCTGGACTAGTCCTGCAGTTTCTCAGCATTTTTCTGTTAAGTGCTGATGCACCTTTGGGCCCCGGGCTAGCCAGGGAGATCCTTGAGGCCAGAGTCCAAGTTTTCACTTCAAGTCTGAGGAACGAAGGTCCAGAGGGACAGAATAACGCTTGCTGGTGGCAGTGGGGGAGTGGAGGAACAGGCGGGACCAGAACCCAAGTCTCCCAATGCTCCTCCCTGGTCTTCCCGTTAAACTTTTCCAAAAGCACCTGCAAGACTGAACTATTCTCAGGAAGAGATAATCCCATTTCAACGGGACGTAAGAGAAAGATGGAGTTGCACCCCACAGTATGCGCGCCCTCGTGATGAGCAGCGTGGCATGGACTTTGGAGTCAGACCCAGGTCGCAGTCTTGGCTCTGCCCCTTACTGGCTATGTGATGTCCTTTGGACAAGTTCCTTAACTTCCCTGACCCCTAGATTGTTACTTGAAAGAGACTTATGAGACCTGCTTTCACGCCTCTTTGCTCATAGCATTCTGTCTGCCTTGCCCCTTGATTCTCACAGTGTGGTCCACAGACTAACAGCTGTATCCTTGGGAAGCTTGGGAGACGTACAGACCTGGAAGCTCCCCTCCCCCATCCACACCTACAGAATCAGAATCCCTTTGAGCAAGAGCCCTCGGTGACTGTTAGGCACAATAAAGTTTGAGAAATATCCCCACTCTTTGCTCCAGGAACTTGCAGACTCTGTTCAGGTGTGCTGTCTCCGCCAGCCACATCCCTGCAGGGCTTGGCTCAGTGCATGCTGTGCAGACATCAGTAACCTCTCAGCTTTACGTACCAAAATTACACGTGTACAGGTCTGTATCAAGACAGTAAGATTTTCAGGGGCAAAAGCAAGTCTTACCCTCGCTGCCAACTTCTGCCTTCCTTCTGCCTCGCACAGAATAGTTCCTGGTAAGTGAACCAATTAATCAGCATCCAGGTCAAAAAGTTACATGACTGTTGGTAACCACCCAATTAAACAGGCCACTGGGATACAAGAAGTGTAAAACATTGTCCCTCTCTTTCAGAATTAGTGAGGACTTATATTTTTTTCTGAAGTAGAGTAAAAGAAGAAGAAAAAGAAAAGCTTTGTCAGCTCTAAATCTGCATAAGATTTCTGCCAGTTAGAACGAATTCATATATTCATTATCTTATTCCAAAAGACCATTTATGTACAAATCACTGGCCTAGGTACTTTCAGGTGGTTTGCTTCATTTAAATCCTCAAAAAACAACTGTTCAAATAGATATGACTTGGGAGGAAATGAAGAGAAGCTGGTTATTGGATACAAAAATACAGTTAGATAGAAGGAAAAAGGTCTAGTATTGGCTGGTACAGCAGGGAAATTATAATTAATAATTTATTACATATTTCAAAATAGCTAGAAGAGAAAAATTGTAATGTTCCCAACACAAAAACATGTTTGAGGTGATGGCTATTCCAATTATCCTGACTTGATCATCACACATTGTGTACTTGTATCAAAATATCACATGTACTCCCAAAATATGCACAGCCATGATATATCAATAAAAAAATACAAAAAGAGAAAACAAACAAAGTAGATATGATTAGCCCCATTCTACTGAGTGGGACACTGAGGCTCAGTTAAGAATCTCGTTTTCGTTCACATATCTAATATGGGATAGATCAGGGATTCAGACCTAAACTATTTCAGTTACTTATTGACTAATATTTATTAATTACTTTCTGTGTACCAGGAACTGGAAAACACTTGAGACAGGATAGTGGGTAAAATGGGATCCCAGCTTCAAGGAGCTTATAGTCTGGAGGGGAATACAAACAATCCAACTGCAAGTGTGTAACTATGAACTGAGGTGAGCATTCTGAATGAAGAATACAGGAAGCTGGGAACGTTTTGAGCAGGAGGACCCATCCCGTTAAGGATGGCTTCCCTGAGATCCGCCTAGGGCCGAAGACTGTTTATGTCACTCCTCTGCCTCAACAAGATGCAAGGAAAGAGCTCTGCCAAATGTAGGTCTAGGAGAAGAGACAGATGAGTAAATAAACACTTAATGCTGGTGTGATGTGGGAGGAGGTGTCTGTATAAAGTTCTGTGGTAGCATAAATGGAATGAGTCAGAAAGGCTCTGCTCTTCTCCATGGTGGACCTTCTTTCTGCCTTGTATAAGCATCCCTTCTAGAACATCCAACCCTGAAAAAAAAATGCCAGTTTTTTCCAGTGGTGATAAATATGCCTTTAACAACTCTTTACAGTTTTTAAATCACTTAAGTGTACACAATCACATTTGGATGCTCCGGACGGCATTCTATAAGAAGATAGTGAATGAATGAATGATCAGAGATAAATATTAGTATCAGATGGGCCTTGGTAGTTTTCTTTTGATTCCAAAATGGTGTATAAATAGTAAGAAAATGGAGATAATCTATTTTTACAACTACAACAAAGAATATACAAGTGGGAGATAAACATATATTAAAAGCATGCTCAATTTTTTAGTCATGGGGAAATGCAAATTAAAATCACAATGAACTATCACTGCATACCTATGACATTCTTGTTTAAATTAAAAAGAGAAAAAAAAAAGAAACACCCAATAGTACCAAGTGTTGGTATAGATGTGAAACAACTGGAACTCTAATTCACTGCTGGAGTGGATATAAATGGGTAGATTCACCTTAGAGAACTTTGCCGGTATCTACTAAAGTCAATGATACACATACCTTATCCTCCAGAAATTCTACTCTAAAACACATACCCAACAGTAGAAAGTATGTATGCTCAGCAGAAGACATGTATAGGAGTGCTCATGGTAGTGCTACCCAAAACTGAAACAAACCCAAACCCCATCAACAACTGAGTGGCCGACTGAATAGTAGAGTTAAATATTCACACAAGGAACGCTATTTAGCAATGAAAATGAACAAACTCCTGTACATACAATGTGAGTGAACTGCATGAAAAAAATATTGAATGAGTGAAGACACTGACAATGTCTTATCCTCTGCCGATTCCTTAGGAAGGAGCACAAAGGCCAGCGCAAGGCAGGTACTCAAGAAACATCTTTTGATAGATGACTGAAGAGTCCTTCCTTTATGTATATGTGAAAGTGTGTGTGTGTATAATTACATGTGCATATATACATGGATTTGCAAATATATGATTGGATACGTGTGCAAATTTTTGTGTGTGTGTCTAAGTATATGCTTGTATGTGTATGTTCACTCTGCTTCTCTTGAGTGAGTGACGCAAAACGTTAGGTGGCATTTGTGGAGATGCTGCAATGTCTGTGGTGAGAGTGGAGAAAAGAAATAAAGGATAATTGCCGCTTTAGTGGCCAAAGCATGGAATATGTGGTCCAAGCAGCTCTCAGTGTTAAACTCTGGCTATGGAAGGTGCCTGTTACGGGGGGTGGAACTCATTGTACCTAAGTAAATACCACACTGCTTTTGGGTTCAAGGTGTTGGGAGGAGGGGTGGAATGAGTTTTGACGCCAATGAAACAGCCTCCGTGAACAATGGCTCCTATGGACTTGATCTCTTCAAATCCAACTGAAGCTTACGTGCCAAGCTTTCACTTTTCATTTTCTCTTTAATCCTTTCAGGCCAGTTCCTGCTGCACACACGGGCCTCTTTCTATCCCATTAAGCCTCTGCCTTCTATTTCTGTATTTCCTTTCCTCTTACTCTCTGGCACATGTGGGCAAACAGAAACTTTCTACTGGCGTACTCTCTGCTTGATTCACGGGATGCCATCTGGGGCCCACCTTTATTGGCAGAAGAGTTCCATGACCATGATGTCACCCCTGCTCAGTTGGAAGACCCCAGCATGAATCGAGACATAGAGGAAATGAGTAGTGATCCCCCAAGGAGACAAGCTCATGAAGTCGTCATCAGTGACAGCAAAGGAAATTAAGGAAAACCGAGGTCAGAGTTATGAGTGCAACCGGTGTTTATTCATTCATCATTCAGTCAATGAATATTCACTGAGTCCTACATTGTGAATTAGACGTAGTTCCTGCCCTCAAGAAATTTACAGTCTAATGAGGGAGATTAACACATGGACAAACAGAAAGACAAAGATAAGCCCAGGACGATATGCAAAATCCAGAGGAGAGAATCGAAATGACAGGAAGATCAGAGGAAGCATCTCGCACTGATAAATAGCATGGGCATAGAGTTAGATAAACTGGGCTTTGAATCTCCATTCTATCACTTAACTGCATAAGCCATTCGCTAATTGAGCATCCATTTCTTCAGCTGGACATTGGACATAACATACCTATGCAGAATGGCTGTGATGATTAAATGAAATGATTTTTTAGCATGGAGATTGACTCACTGCAAGCATTTAAATGGAAGATATTTTATTATGTATTTTATATGGATGATGCTTAATGCTAAATTTTGAAGCAACGAGAAGTTGGCTAGAGAAAGAAAAGGAAACATAGTGTTCCAGGCAAAGGACACAATCCTGTCCAAAGGTCTGACACATTTCATAAGCTGCTAGGTGGTTTGAGGCTCATGTGCAGAAGTGGTAGAAGCTGAAGAGAAAGGAAATAGATACCAACTCATGCAGTACACCCACCCAAGGAGTTTGAACTAGCTTCTGAAATCTATCTTCAGAGATTTTAGAGAGAGACTAACATGATTAGATCTGCATTTTTAAAAAGTTACTTCGAGGCAACTTGGCAAAACTGTCAAGAACCTTCTATAATTTGATCTAATAATTGTACTTCTAGGAATTTTGTAAGGAAATAATCAAAAATTGTATACAAGAATTTAAGCCTGTTTTATAATAATGAAATTAGAAACAATCTAAATGTTAAATAATTAGAAATAATTAAACAAATTATAATATATTCAATTTATATAATATTTTAAAGTGTTTGAATGTATTCAACAATATTTAAGGGTATAGGAAAGCATTCATAGTAATTTCAGCCAAAAAAGAATTCAGTTTTGGTTTAAAAGAGAGAAGGAAAGCAAAAGAAATCTGTATTTGCACAACCAAACTACTGAGAGGAACTGTTAAAAAAAAACCCAAAACAAAACTGTAGTTACTTCTTCGTGGTGGGATTATTGGTAATTTGTTTTCTTTTTGAAGTTTTTCTGTGTTTTTCATATGTTTACAATGAATATGTAGCTTTTACAATTTAAAAAACATTTTTAAAATGATCACTTTGGTAGGCATGGTACAGAATAGATTCAAAGAGGTTTACAGGCCTGCGGTGGTGGCTCACACCTGGAATCCTAGCACCTTGGGAGACTAAGGCAGGAGGATTGCTTGAGCTCAGCAGTTCGAGACCAGCCTGAGTGAGAGCGAGACCCTGTCTCTATTAAAAATATAAAAATTAGCCAGGTGTCGTGGCCCACACCTGTAGTCCCAACTACTTGTGAGCCTGAGGCAGGAGGACTGCTTCAGTCCAGGGGTTTGAAGTTGCAGGTTGCAGCGAGCTATGATGCTGCCACTGCACTCTAGCCCCAGCAACAAAGTGACACCCTGTTTCAAAAAAAAGAAGAAGAAAATGTAAAAAAAAAAAAAAAAAAGAGGTTTACATAGGAGAGACAGAAAGAAACGAGACAATTAGATGACTGTTGTGATAGTCCAGGAGAGAAGTGGTGAGATTTTTAGCTGAAGCACACCCAAAAGGGATAGAGAAGCAGTTACAGATTCTAGAAATATGAAGAGTTAGAACTGAGAAGATTTCATCAGGGAGAAGAAACCAAACACAAACACGATGTCCACGTTTCTGACTTGGGCAATTGAGTGGAGTGTGGACTGATCTCAGAGGGAAGGAAAAGAGGCAAAGGGCAGTTTGGAGGAGGGAGTGGTAGAGATCTAGAGTTCTATTTTGGATGTGTTAAATTTGAAGGGTTTGTAGGACATTAAGGTGGACAAGTCCAGTAAATAGCTGGATAAATAAGTCTGCAGTTCATTTATTCATTCATTCAAAAATATTTACTGAGCAGCTAATGTGCCAGACTGCCAGACAATGCTTTGGTTTTGAACACATAGCAATGCATAAAATAGAATAGACTTGCATTCTAGTTGGGAGTTAGAACTTCTAGTTTGCAGTAGCCATCTGGGTTAGAGATAGGCTTTCAGGAGTCAACCTGGAGATGGTAGGTGAAAAAAAACAAAAAAGCCACAAGAAGGGGATGAGACAGATGGCCCAGTGGGGGAGTATAGAATGAGAGGAGTGGGCTTAGTTTGGATCAAGTTCAGTCAGGCTATTTCTCGTCTTCTTCTTCTTCTTTTTTTCTTTTTTTGAGACAGAGTCTCAGTCCGTTGTCCGGGCTAGAGTGCCATGGCATCAGCCTAGCTCACAACAACCTCAAACCCCTGGTCTCCATCGATCTTCCTAACTCAGCCTCCTGAGTAGCTGGGATTACAGGCATGCACCACCACACCCAGCTAATATTTACTATTTTTAGTAGAGATGGGGTCTTGCTGTTGCTCAGGCTGGTCTTGAACTGCTGACCTCAAGTGATCCTCCCACCTCGGCCTCCCAGAGTGCTAGGATTACAGGTGTGAGCCACCGGGCCTGTCCCAGTCTATTTCTCTTCTATAGCTCAGAGGATTGAACTACTTTGATAAATGTCTGAAAATCCCTTAAATCCAATAATTACTTTCTGATTATACACAACTCCCAGCCTAGCTACCCCTTCTGTGAGAGCAAATCACTGTAGACTTTCTAGACTTGGTTGTACATCCTTAAAAAATAAATAATCTGACTTTAACCTGCTTCAGTATCACTTTCCTGCTTCAGGGCCTCTGTACTCTCTGTTCCTTCTTCCTAAAATGCTCTTCCCTGTGACCCTCCTTGGATCCTTTTTGAAATTCAGATAGCTGCTTAATACTTCTGCAAAGAGGACTTCCCTGATCTTCAAGTATAAAGCAACATAAAGCTAGCCCTTGAGACTGCAGCACCTTATTCTAATCATTGTCTGGTATTTCTCTTATTGTTTTTACTTATTGTTTTTTCCCTAAAACCCAACCAGAATATGCCATGAGAGTATATATCAAGCTAGTCTTGGTTTTTGTATAGCCCCATCTCTTAGAACTGGGCCTGGCACATAGTAGGCAAACAATTATTTTTTAAATTATTTTGAATTTGAATTTTGAACTATTTGAATAATTTGAAACAAATGAATAAGGCCAGCTTTAGGAGTAAACTTTGCAAATCAACTATTGAGACATTTCTATGTGCCAAGCACCTTGTTAAAGCACTGGCGATACAGAACTCAATCACAGTTGTTTATTATGTACAAACACATTTATAATCTCGTGAGAGACAGACACATATGCAGCTATTAAAAGGGAGTAAATAAAGGTGAGGCAGAGGTTTGAGTCTGTGCAGGGAAGGATCTGAGGATGTGTTGCAGGCACGGAGGGTGGAGCTGGGAGTCTCAGGGCTCCAAACTGGAATCCTGGGATTGAGGTGCCAACTTAATATTCTGACCCAGACACTTGACTGGTGGATGAAAAGATGAGACAAGAGAGTGGGTATCCTTCTAAATCTATGTTGGACCGTGAGCTTGGTGTCTTTCTGGTTCACATTGTACATCCAGACACGTATATCCACAAAGATGGTAGGTGCTCAATAAATATTTGTTGAAGAAACAAAACTGCACCTTGGTATGAAATACAATTTAGAATTGGCATATACATACAATGGGATATTATTCAGCCTTAAAAAAGATAGAAATCCTAATATATACTTCTCCATGGACGAACTTAAAGACATTAGGCTAAGTGAAATAAGCCAGTCACAAAAAGACAAATACCCTGTGATTTCACTTATGTGAGGTATCTAGAGTTGTCAAATTCAGAGAAACAGAAAGTAGAATGATGGTTTCCAAGGGCTGGGAAGAAGAGAAAATGGAAAGTTATTGTTTAATGGGATTAGAGTTTCAGCTTTGCAAGATGAAAAAATTGTGGAAATTGGCTGCACAACGATGTGAATATATTTTTTTTCTTTTTTCTTTTTTATTTCAGCATATTATGGGGGTACAAATATTTAGGTTATGTATATTGCCCTTGCCCCACCAGAGCCAGAGCTTGAAGCATGTCCATCCCCCAGATGATGAGCACCGCCCCCATTAGGTGTGTATATACCCACCTCTTCCTCCCCCCTCCCATCTACCTGACACCAGATGAATGTTACTGCTATATGTGCACTTCAGTGTTGATCAGTTAAAACCAATTTGCTGGTGAGTACATGTGGTGCTTGTTTCTCCATTCTTGGGATACTTCACTTAGCAGAATGGGTTCCAGTTCTATCCAGGATAATACAGGAGGTGCTAGATCACCATAAAACAATGTGAATATATTTAATGCTACTCACTGTACATTTAAAAATCATTAAGATGGTCACTTTTATGTTACGTGTATTTTCTCACATTTAAAAATAATAATGACGATAAAATTCAGAGTGTGTGGTTGGTGATTCAGCTGCACCTAGATCTTACAAGTAAATTTATAATGAACAGTTTTAGATGCCACTTAAAAACGTGTGTTAGAGTACATAATATTTTCAGAATTCTCTTCCTCTGCACGTAGGTGAACCAAACAAGTTGAAGACCACTGGCATAGACAGCTCTTGATGAGTTGTCTTGTAAACCGGAGCCGAGAAATGGGTAGGTAGCTGGAGGAAGCTGTGGAGCTGGAAGGGTTTTTGTTTGCTTTTGTTTTTAAAGATGGTAGACATGATACAATGTCTGTGTGCCTAGGGGAACGACCCAGAGAGGAGAAAAGTGATGGTGCAGGAGAGAAGAGGTTCCGGGAGGGCTGCCCTGAAGGGTGTGGGCATGACGCCCAAGGAGAGTTTCTGCCTACGACAGGGCTAAACAGCGACCCCACGCACAGTCATAGGCCGGAGGGAAGACAGGGTGGGGACGGGGCAAAGCAGGATTAGATTGGGTGGGTGGATGGGGAAGGCTTGTGGAAGTTCTGGCCTATTCCCTCGATAAAAGAGGGGCAAGATCAGCAGTTGTGACTAACAGTGGTGGAGCAGGTGTCGGGGGCTGAGGCGAGAGGTGTACAGTATTTGTTTAGAAGAGTGGGATGGAACCCACTCGGGAAATGAGTAGCACTGTTAGGCAACATTAAGTACCCACTTGGGGTTGGTGTCAAGAATTTACTGGGACCAGTCAGCAAGGCTGCGCGCTTCTCGGCCACATTCTGCCGGGCAGGTGTAGGGGAACGTGGACAGCAGAGTTTGATTTAACCGGCTTGGGGTTTGGCAGGTGCATCCGCTGTTACCTGCGAGTGGCAAGGGAGTTGAGTCCGAATAATTCAGAAAATGATGGAGCATGGACTTCACGCTGGGGAAGCAGAGAAGGGACGGCATGGAGATGGGTGATGTTGGCTAAGTCACTTACACTTTCTAATAAGTCTCAACTGCCTCCTTTAAAAACGGACACAGTAATACCTACATCTCGGAGTAGGTGAGGATGCAGTGTGGGAACATCCAGGTGCAGGGAGAGGAGACTTAGATGAAACGACAGGCAAGAGCTGGAAGTTGCCTTTCTCTTCAGAAACGTCCCCAGGGTGTGGCACAAAGGTGACTCGAAATCAAGTGTTAGTGGACTGCAAGCTGTCCAGCGAGCAGCTCGGAAACCCCAAAGCTCCACCCGCCAGGCCTCTCCCCACAGATAAGACACCGCCGCAAAGAGTTAATGTCCAGCACCCTTCTGACCCAATTCCTTTCAAAACCAGAAGCCCCGGGCCGCTCCCCTGGGGCCCGCGGGGAGGTCTGCGCCCCCAGCTCCTCCAGGCTTCTCGAGCTCTCTCTAGAAAGAATTTAAAAAGCCAAACAAAACCCTTTTGCTGTGATCTCACCCCAGACAATCGCAGAGCTCCCAGACAAACGTGCTGCTGCAAAACCAGCCAGCATTTGCATTCTAAAACGTCCCGGCTTGGAATAAAAACCAGAGTCAAGTCAAAGCGCCCGCGGAACAATGAGCCCCTCCCGCCGGAGGCCCCCGCCCGAGACCGAGGGCCACAGCCGGAGCCCCCCCGCGAGGAAGAGCCAGGCGCGCCCACTCCGGGGTCCCCGTCCCGCCCCGGCCCCCGCGGACAGGCCCCGCCCGTGCGCGCGAGCGTCCAGCCAGCTCCGCCTCCTCCTCCAGCGGCGGGGACAGCGGGCCGGCGACCCGGGCAGAGCCCCGGGAGAGCCCGGAACCAAAACCAGGAGAAAAGCCGGTGCCCAGGAAACGCACCAACGGGCCGCAGCGCTCTGGAAGAAACCACCGCCGCTGATTTCCTCCAAAACCCGCCAGAGAAAACCACGGCAGAGGCTGCTAAAGAAGGAAGAGGAGAACTGGGGAGTCAGAAAGTGATCTTGGGTGTATATATATGTATATGTGTGTGTGTATACACGTATATATGTCATGGAGTGTATATACATTACATACACATATGCGTGTGTCTGTGTGTGTGTGTATGTGTATACGTATATCTCGGCTGATATTTACAAAAGAAAAATCAGTACTCCAACTGCAACATTAGTCAGCCAGCAGGGACTCAATAATCCATTGATCCTCCCATTCCTTTGGGGTCCAGATGTGCCTTCAAAGCCCAGCCACGTTTTGCTACTCCGCCCAGGCCATGCCCTCCAGAGGTACCCAGTTTGGGGGTGGGGCGAGAACTAGAGACACCAATGGTTAAGTGCTGTATCCAGGTGAATGCTCAAAGCAGTAGAAGAAGACAATGGTGCTTTTTGTTTGTTTTTGTGTGATTCAGGGAAATATCCTCACAGGAAGTTACACTGTTCCACAAGCATAGATGGGCATTTCAGGCCCAGGGAGTGGCAGGTTCAAAGGAGCAGAGATTCTGGTGCCCACAGAATGTCAGAACTGGAAGATCCTTAGGGAATTCCCACCCTTAATTTTACTGAAGACATAAATGGAGACCCAAAGAGGAAGTAATTATTTCAGATCACAAGAGAGTGACAAAACTGGGACTAGAACCCAGGTGCTCTACCCTTTAATGTGGTCTTAATGATTAGTTATGATGTAAGACAGATCACATTTGTTTAGCACTTAACAATGGGCCAAGTAGTTTATATACTTTTGTCTCTTTTAGTCCTTGTAACAACTCCATGAGATAGACACTAGTTTATAAAGGAGAAAATACACAGAGAGAAGCAACTTACCCAAGATCATTCTGCAAAGCAGACCCCAGAGTCCGTGTTCTTTCCTATGCTGCTATAGTGCTGGTAAGTAGAGAAGGCAGGAACGGAGGCCCGGAAAGGGCAGTCGGAGGTTTAAGACCACAAAGCAAGGGCATGACCAAAAATCCTTGCACCATATGAATTTTTGTGGTTTTATTCAGATGAGGAAACTGAGTCTCAGAGATGTCCAATGACTGCCCAAGGTCACAGAGAAAGTGGTGGAGCTGGCACTGGAGACCATGCCTGGGTTCTCCCTACTTCTATCCAGCACAGCCAATCAAAATTCTCCTTCTCTTGATAGGCTTTCAAATCTTCCACAGGTGGCTCTGCTTTGGGAGCATTGATCTCTGTCTGTGAAGTAGCTCTAGCCCTGGTCCGGTTGTATGGCCAAGTCTCCTTTGCTTCTCCGGTGAGAATCACCTGCCTAAATGCCTCCCTGTGTGCATGGTAGGGCAGGGATCGGAACTGGGGTCTCCCTGCTGCCAGTGGGGTGATTTTCTACACTCCTCACTTCTCCTGTGCAGCAAGTCACCGGGGGATCCAGATCACATTATCCCAAAAGACCAAAATGTGAGTTGCTTTGGCTCTCGGGGCTCTTTAGAGAAGCTACTTGATAAAGCAAGTTTTGTTTAGATTTGCAGGCTAAGAACTTAAGAGACAAAGCCAGGTCAGGACAGCCTGCTATTGGAGGCACGGGGCCTGCTGGAACTTAGTTAGCACGTCTTAAATCTGGGTGAAGAGTGACGAGCAGGCAGAAATATGAATTGGGGGTGGAAAAATGAGTCTCCTTAAATACTGCTGTATGCCAGTAACCCTTAGTGACCTGGTGGATAAGATGCATGAGTGTGCTCAAAATTAATTACATTCATCTGGCTTGTCTGCACCACTAACGAAGGTGTCTCTGAGGACTTGACTTCCAGAAGGAATATTTGGAAGGAGGGCTTCCACTGTGGAGGGAAACTCTGGACTAGATTTCAGGAGGTGTAGGGGCTCAAGCCAGCTCTGCCACTTACTGGCTGCGTGACTCTGGGAAAGCCCATTCACCTCTCTAGGCCTCAGTCATCGTTCATTCATTCACTTTGGCATTCAGTAAACATTTCTTGAACCCCTGCTGTGGGCCTGGCATGGTACTGATGCTGAGACAATTTCGAACAAGACAGCCCCTGCTGTGGAAGAACTCACAGCTTCCTGGGGGAGATACACAAGCCCAGAGATTGTGAGGGGACCCTCCACTCCTCTGGCTATGAACAAAGACCACCCAGAGGAACTTATGTCAACAGGACCAGTTAGCTCTTGCGGAGCCATTGTGAAAATTTGAAAAAGGTACCCCTTTTTCTGGGTGACTGCAGCTCCCAGCCAGGGCACCCTGCTTGGCAAGCAGAGCACAAGTGGAGATTTTTTTCACCTCTAGTTGCCCCCTGGGCTGGTCACTCTTGACTGGTGAACAGTCTGCAGACTAGAATGTTAAGATGGAGACATAAAGGTCCAATAGAAGGCAACGGTGGAGGAGTCCATTTCAGGCTGAGGAAAGAGCATGCACAACACTTGCAGGCTTGGCTTGCTCAAGAAGGAGCTTCCCACACTTGGCCACCTGCACGTGGTGCAATGTGACCAGCAGTCCCAGTGTGTGGTATCTGGGAGACCTAAAGACACATGAGTTAGGAAGATTGGTAGGGACCATTTATTACTCATTCATTAAGCACGTATTTATTGAGCATCATTCCGAGTTGAGTGTTATAAACATTAGGGAAATTGTAGTGAGTGAAATAGATGAAATCCCCAGATTCCAGTGAGATCCTGGTGGCCTCCAGTGACATGTTAACTTGTCAGAGGACATATTAATTTATGTCCCACCTTCCAACATTGCACAAGCCCCCAAATGGTATCATGTGTGTAAAAAGCCCTTTGAGAACTGGGAACATCTGGGCCATTCCCATGAGTAATCACCTTTAACCTTAATCTGAGTGACCAACACTAGTGCCCCAGAACTGGGGCCTGTTCCTGACACCAGGCACATACCTGACCCTTCCTGGGAAGAATAGACCTTTTGTCACTATGCCACAGGAACTGTTGGAGTCAGCTGAGAAGGCTGGGTGGCCCCTGACTTCCTGGGGCCTGTTTAAGAATTTACCAGCTCATCCTCAGGCTGTGATACCTGCTGTGGTAAAGGCTCTTCTTCTTCTGGATGAAATACAAATGGAGACTAGAGTCATCTAAAAGTCACAAACAAAAGAGAAGTTCTGTCTATAGGGTAGATGTGGGTTGAGGGACTCCAGGAGGCCTTGCAGGTTATTCCCAGGTTAGAAGCCAGGGCTGGCCTGGTCACTAGGTCTCATTCAGGTGAAAGAGGTTGGTTCCCAGGCGTGGGGAGCTTGCCCTTCCCCTCACTGCATGACTTTGGGCAAGCCACTTCCCTTTTCTGGCCACTAGCTCCTTCCTCTTTTAACCAGAGGTTAGACTTATTCAACTTGAACAACAGAGACCCTTGAATGCTTCCATGCAACCCCAGGATCTAAATGAGGTGAAAGCAACAGTGTAGTGGTTGGCAGGGGTGGGGACCGGGGGTTCTGCTGCCTCCACCTCTACCTTGTCCTGCCTCCTCCTCTCAGGACTTCTGCCATGACCAGAATGCTCTGGAGTCATTGAGGAACATATTTGAAACTATTGGATTAGATCATTTTACCTCTGACTGGGCTCCAAGGGCCCCCAGCCTCAGGTAGGGGTGAGGGCAATTTAAAAGTTTGATAGTAATTTATACAATTTTGTGCTTACACTGAAATGATATCCAACCCTCTCCCCATTCATTGTAAACAATCTGGATTATCTAGGTGATGCCCCTCCATTCTCGATTTCCTTCTATAGAGAGGTTTCAGTGGCTCCATTTGAATTTGTACTTATGACCATGGCAGCACCATGAAAACATCTGGAGTGTTAGCATTCAACTTTCCATGCGGTGCATTTCTCATACTGGGGAAGCTGTTTTTTTTTTTTTTTTAAGGGATGTATTTTGTTAGGAGACAATGACATAAGCAACTAGGAATTTATTTCTCTCTCAAATATAAAGTCCAGGTAGGTGGTGCAGCTAGAATGAAGCTTCACAGTCACTGAGACCCCTGCTCTTTCTATCACGTTGCTCTGTAGTCCTCAACACGTGACTTCTATATTGTGATCTAAGATTGCAGCTGCAGCTCCTGCCATCAAGTCTGCATTCCACCCAGCAGGAAGGAGGAAAGAGGAGAGCTCACCATTTCCTTTTAGGGACAGAAGTTGCACACATCACTTCTTTCCACACCCAGCGACCCATGATTTGGTCATATGGCCACACCTAGCTGCAAGGGAGGCCATGAAATCTCTTTAGCTAGATAGTCTTATGACCAACTAAAAATTCTATCACTGTGCAAAAGAAGAGGAAAGATAAGGGAGGAGAATAGAAATCTCTGCCACAATGGTCTAGCTTGAGAAACACTTATTTCTATAGTCCTTCCCAGGTCTGAAATTCTGTGATATGAGTAGAATCTAAAGCTTAAAGCTGGAAGGAATCTCAAGAGTTTAGCTAATCCAGTCTCCTTCCTCAAATGATCAAGATATCATAGATCCATTTTACAGATAGGGCAACTGGGGGCTGAGAGAGATTTTGTGACTTCCCCAGGGTTAACTCAGTCAGTAAAATGCAAAGAGAGAAGTTAATCTTCTGTGGATAGTCATGGGGGTGGTGCGGTTCAGTGGGCACCTGGCAAGGTTCTTGTCCCCGTGGTTCCTTATGTTCCTATTCCCGTGATGTTCTGGTCACAGCTCTTCAGACTGTGCCTTACCATTATGCCATCACTTGGGGGATAAACCAGACTCTGCCCTGGTGATTAGGATTTGCTGAAAGGAGCATGAGCTTTGGCATCAGACATAGCTGGCTTCAAATCTTATTTCTGCTGCTTACTAACTGGGTGGCCTGTGCAAGGCATTTCACCCTTGGCTTTAGTTTTCTCATGTTTAAAAAGAAGGTAATATCCATCTCACAGGAGGTTTCTTCCCTCCTTCCACTCTTTCTTCTGCCTTTTCTTCCCTTCCCTTCCTTCTTCCTCCCTCTCTTCCTCCCTTCCTCCTCCTCCTTCCCCTCCTCTCCATCCTCTCTCCTCCTTTTCTTTCATTCATGGAATAATGCCAGGGAAGGGACCTGGCATGGAACTTAGGACACAGAAGTATAAACCAAAGTTAGTTTCCTTCCTTTCTTCCTCTTCCTTTCCTTCTCTCCCTTTTCTTTCTTTTTCCCCCCTAGTCTTATATGATTTTGTAATTTTTTTCCCCACTAAGCTAATCATAGGACTGAATACATCGGGTAGCTGGTATGCATTGATTTTCTTAAGAAAGTTTGGTGCCCAGAAATAGTCTGCCCTGACTGGTGAACTTGCACTTCCTTTTAGCATTTTTGCTTGTTTTTTAATCAGACAAGAACTACAGTACTTCTTGGGTTTCCCCCTTTGGCTGACTTATCACTAGACCCTGACGTGGCTGTTTCCCCCTTCCTCTACATGACTTCTGAACTCTTTAAAATACTTATATAAATTTCACGCTTACTGTGGGGCTTTCCCCCCTTGTCTTCAGCTACAGTGTTTCTGTGGGCTCCTGGAGGACAGGGATGCACAGGTGAGGATGCGTCTGGAGAAATCACCCAGTCCCACCTTCACATTTTATAGGTGAGAAAACTGAAGGCCAGTTGGAGATTGGCTACCTTTGAGCAAGGAGCTTGTGTTAAACTCTTTGCATTGGTCACAGTACCTGTGAAGAACAAGGGAAGAAAGAAAGCATGGAGGCAAGGAGAAAGAAAAGAAGAAATGGAAAGAGGAAGAAAGGAAGAAGGTGGGAAACTACATTTGTGAAGCTAAAAGTAACAGCTTTAAGGAAAGGCTAAGGCATTTCATCTTGATAACACTCATGTGAGATAAATGTCATTATCCCGCCTTGTGAAGGATGAACTTGAGGCTCAGAAAGGTGAAGTCACTTGTCCCAAGTTCACACAGTGCATCCGAAGTGGAATTTGGAACTGGAACAAGGTCTGCGAAACTCTGCTTGAACCATGAGTCAGTCACTAATACGGTCAAGTGTGAGTATTAAATGAACCGTGTAGAAAGCTAGACCAATCTAAAAGTCCCTTTTAACAACAGTAAGAGCAAAGTTATTTGACCCTGAGAAAGTCACTCACTGTCTCTGAGCCTCGGTTTCCTCTTCTGTAGTGAAAGAAGGACTCTAAGTGCGAAGGTCCCTCTCGGCTCTGGAGTGCTCAGTCAGGCTCACACTCCCTGAATTCCTCAGCCATCCTGTGAGCCCTTTGCAAATGATAGATTCTTCCAGGAGGAGCGATGTCTCTTTAACTAGAATCCCCAAGGTCAGGCCAAACAAACTCATTTGGGGTTTTTGGTGAGATCTCTCTTAATTGATTGGGGTGAAGAGTTCAGAGCTAAATTGGAAGACTGGCTTTTCAGCTCCAAGCTGGAAGAGACCGGGGCCTGTCAGGAGTTGCAGTTGTCTGGTGACAGCGAGGCCTTGGTTCAGACCCCAGCAACACTCTGCTCCCTGGAGAGTAAGGAGGGGGCTGCTGAGCAGTGGATAAATATGCTGTCTTGGTCACTGTGAAACGATGTCAGATTTCTGGGGCTTTCCTATGTTTTATTCTGCCTATTGCCTGGAGGGTTTTTTGTTTCGTGGTGTGTGTGTGTGTGTGTGTGTGTTGTTGTTGTTGTTGTTTGTTTGTTTGTTTTTCTCTTTCTCTCTTTTTTAAATGACTTCTAGCATTTTTTTTTTTTTGAGACAGGGTTTCACTCTGTCACTCCGGCTAGAGTGTAATGGCGCCATCATAGCTCACAGCAACCTCAAACTCCTGGGCTCAAGTGATCCTCCTGCCTCAGCCTCCCAAGAGCTGGGACTGACTACAGGCATGTGTCACCATGCCTGGCTAATTTTTCTATTTTTAGTAGAGACGGGGTCTTGCTCTTGCTCAGGCTGGTCTTGAACTCCTGAGCTCAAGCGATCCTCCCGCCTCAGCCTCCCAGAGTGAGTGCTAGGATCACAGACGTGAGCCACTGCACCCAGCCCGACTTCCAGCTTATTTATTCTGTGTACTGCATGGAACCCGTTATTAACTCTTTCTTTTTTTTTTAAGAATTTTTTTTGTAGTTTTAAAAACATTGGGACAATGAGAAATTTTGAATTACTTTGTTCTCCAGTTTAGCTAACAATTTTTTTTATCTCTTCCAATATTTGTATTTCCTTTCTCTTCTTTATTCATTTAACTAAGATTTATTAATAATAACAGTGGGAGAACTTACCTATCAATGAATACCAGTCACCATTCTTTCAGGTACTAGAAAGTACTACATTCTTTCAATCAATAAATATTTATTGAACATCTAACCATTTCCAGGCCCTATTCTAGACACCAGGGATTCAGCAATGACCAAGGCAAAGCCTCTTTCTTCATGGAGCTTAGAATGTGGTGAGAAACATAGGCAATAAATAAGTAGACAAATACTTAGTTTCAGGTTATCTAAATACATCTTCAATTCAAAACAACCTTAACACGCAGGTGTTATAAGTCCATTTTTATGTTTGCAGAAATGCAAGGTGTAAATAATGAAGTTATCTGTCCAAAGTGAGGTGAAAAGTTAGATTTAAATCCAATCTGTGGTCTTCCTAGTATATATATCGAGGCTTTTTATTATGATACATCTTTATTGCACCCAGAGTCAAATAAATTGTGAAGCTCTGAAGCTTGAACTCCAGGGCTCCTTACTTGCATGGACCCTGTCTAAATTCAACTTACAACTAATTTTTAATCCTTTTCCTAATGAGGGCCCACCACATTTTGTAAGCCTTGGACTCTCACAAAACTTGGACTGGTCCTAACTGAGCTACAGATTCAGAGACATTCCAAATCAAATTCCCTCTGAAGCCAGTGGAAAAGACAGATGTGAAAACATATAATCTTAACACATAGAGGTAGGAGCTATAATGGAGGTGTTATGGCCTCCATTATCCCGCTGCCCTCATTCATATGCTGAAGCCCTGGCACCCACTGTGACTGCATTTGGAGATAGGGCCTTTAGGAAGGTAATTAAGGTGAAATGAGGTCATAAGGGTGGGCATAAGGGCATTAGGCATAATCCTATGCCTAATCCAATAGGACTGGCATACTTAAAAGAAAAGGAAGAGACACCAGAGATGCTTGTGCAGAGAAGGAAGACCGTGGAAGGATGTAGGGAGAAGGTCTGCAAGCCAGGAAGAGAGCCCTCAGCAGGAGTTGAATTTCCTGGCACTGTGATTATGGACTTTAGCCTCCAGAACTGTGAAAGAATAAATTTCTGTAGTTTAAGCCACCCAGTTTGTGGTATTTTATCATGGCAGCTCAAGCAGACTAATGCAAGGCAGATGGATTTGGGGGGCGGGGGAGCATTTCGGGCAGGGAAGACAGGCCCAGCAAAGGTAGGGAGGCTTGAGAGAGCACAGTATACTTGTGGAACCATAAGTCATAACAGTGCATTCTTGCGGAGTATGAAGGCAGAGGGGGAATGGCTGGGAGGTGGGTGATGACAGGCGGGTGGGAAAAATCGCAAAGGCGTGGCCGGCCGGGCTGAAGAGTTTGGGCTTTATCTGATAGATGTGGGGCACCCCTGGTTTGCCTTTGAGCAGGGGAGAGTCAGAATCCTCTTGGGGGTAGCATGGGGAAGACGGGTGAGAGGAGGGAGTCTAGGTGGATGGCTAATGCCATAGCCCAGGTAAGAAGGGGTGTGGCCCTGAAGTAGGTTAGTGGGGATGGAAAGAGGGACATGTTTTGGAACTTGAATGAAAACAGGGGACAAGGAGGGGGAAGAGCTAGAAGCACACATGGGTTGCTAGTTTGGTGCCTGGGTAGATGGATGGTGCTTGGGATATTTTGACCATATGTCTAAAGTAATTTGAATATATCCATGGATTTGATTTACTTATGAAGAAAAGAGCTTGGTCTTCTGGTATTTCAAAGAACTATCAGATGGAGACATGCTATGGTCCTAGGTCTATAGGCTTGGTCAACTGTATGCCCTGCCTTTGGGAGCCAGCAAAGTGGAATCCGACTGTCCAGGAGGCTCTGGGGAAGATCTGCTAGCAGGCTGCATTAGCAACATTATGCTTCATAATGGGCTGCTGGTTTTGCCTCCTCCTTCTTTATATATATATATATACAAATCTGAAGCTTGGGCCAGGGAGGTTACAATCTCTTGGAGGGCGTTGAGATCCAACTTGATAACTGTTTGGCTGGGGACAAAGAACACTTCCATCCTGACCCAAGTCTTGGTCTTGACCCAACTTGCTGTCTGCCTTTGTGTGAATCATTTACTGTCTCCAAGCCTCAGCTTCTCAACCATGAACCACTTGGGTTACATGATCTTTAGTTTCCCTTTTAGCTCTAATATTCTATGCCTCAATGTTTAACCAACTTGCGTAAAAAATGTACAGAAATCAAGAGTTGGGAGAAAGACTAAGTTCTCATTTCCAAGGACAATGCCTAATTCATTCCTGAAACGACAAGCTTTAACTCTGTCTTTTTTTTTTTTTTTTTTTTTTGAGGCAGAGTCTTGCTCAGTTGCCCAGGATAGAGTGCAGTGGCATGATCATAGCTTACTGCAACCTCACACTCCTGGGCTCAAGCGATCCCCCTGCCTCAACCTCCCTAGAAGCTGGGACTATAGGTGTGCACCCTCACACTCGGCTAATTTTTCTATTTTTGGTAGAAGCTGGGTCTCACTCTTGCTCTGGCTGGTCTGGAACTCCTGGCCTCAAGCAATCCTCCTGCCTCAGACTCCCAGAGTGATAGGATTACAGGTGTGAGCCACTGGCCATCTCCAAGTCCTTTTATCTCAGCCTGGACTCATACACTCACAGAAAACTCTAGAGAGAAAAGGATATTTAGAAACTGTCCAGTCCAGCTTCTTTATTCTATACTTAAAGAGACTGAGAA
This sequence comes from Lepilemur ruficaudatus, assembly GCA_963574885.1. Taxonomy (NCBI): domain Eukaryota; kingdom Metazoa; phylum Chordata; class Mammalia; order Primates; family Lepilemuridae; genus Lepilemur; species Lepilemur ruficaudatus. The sequence goes on along the minus strand of CAUYRT010035290.1, from coordinate 9,573 downwards.
ATGTTCAGAGCATGAACCAGCTAGGTAATAGCAGAGGCAGGAATTGAACCCAGGTCTGCTGTCTAGGGCCACTAGGGGTACATGGCCACCAGGTTATTCACTGCATGGCTCCACAGACTCCCATGTGAGTGGTGCCCCCTGGAATTGAACCTCCTTTCAACACTCCTCTCACTCTGTGTATTTAACTGTGTAAAACATCTCCTTCACCCCCTGGACACCTGGCACCCTCCTTCCTCCCTTGTACCTGCCTGGGGAATCCTATTGATCCTTCAAAACTTGGTACAAATGTCACCTCCCTGATAACCGTTTCTTCCCTTGGTACATACCTCTGTGGTTTTATATAGTTAACCCATCACAAAGGAATTGGTCTCTTGTCTCTCCACGGTTGACCCAATAAGGGTGGAGACCATGTCTTATTTATGTCATATATCTAACATCTAGCCCAGGTGGTCAGTTAATGACCACAGGATTAATGAATACAATTGGATAAGTGATGGATTGAATATAAACTGAGGCCTTGGAGAAAATAGAATCAAACATAAAAGGCCGATGAAGCCATGTCCCATGAGGTGTAAATGAGACTATGGTTTTCCTCTCATCTTTTTGTTTCTTGTACCTACAGGTCATCACCCTCATTAAGGACAGCTCCCCTAAGCTGTTAGCAGGAAATGCCTCGGTATCAGGGCCAATGGCCCATATTGAAGACATAATCCTTTGGCCCATGACTCACCAATGGATTCCAGAAGGCACCGTGTGGGTGGCCCTCCTCTATCAATCAATGGCTGTGCATCCCAGCTGGTGATTGGAGCTCCTTCTTGCCACCCAAGCTTATAGGTCTCTCAGATGCAGCCTGTATGGAGACCTCTGGCTATCAGGCCTGCTCCATTTCTAGCCACCCACCAAGAGAGTAGGGAAGCTTCCATAAAAACCAGCTTTTATGACCACTGACACCCCCTTGAGCACGGCCATTATGATTATTTAACGTTTATGAGACACCCCGGGGGCAGTGGGGGCAAGGGAAAGGCAGTTTGGCAGCCTCAAGGCAAACGGATGCATCTATAGAAGCCCGAGGGTGCTGCCTCCCACTCAGCTTAGTTAATTTGCAGCTGCATTCGGGAGCTCACACAGGCCAGGGCAAAAGCCACGAATGTGTCCTGTGTGATATTAATTCAGGCATTTCCAAGGGAACCTCAGATAACCAAAAGCCAACAGAGGGGAACCTTCGATCAACCAGATTTTGAGCTTTGCACTTCCGTTTATTTGTTCTCCGAGTGATGTTGATGTGCAAAGTCCTTCATTCATTCTTTTTACTCAGTGAAATATACAGACTTCCGACTTTATGGCAGACCCTGTGTCTAGTCTTGGCATGATAGAGATATATGAGACAACCTGTGCCCCCAGAGAACTCAGATCTGTGGAGAAGATAGGCATGGGAACAAAAGTACAGTATTGCAGGTGGTGTGTAAGAGCCAAGTTCACAGAAGCACAGAGGCCCAGAGGAGGGAGTGGTCAGCTCACTCCACTGGGCACGGGCAGGTGAGGAAGGCTTTGCAAGAGGAAAAGCTCGATATGGTATTTGGTGTATTTAATATTTGGGGTGTGTGGGAGTGGACCTTGCAGGCAGAGGGAATGGCTGAGCAAAGGTGTGGGAGGTTGAAATGGCGTGGCCCATGCAGGGAGCTGTAAGCCACGCAGACAGGCTAGAACCCACAGCATGAGGGGATGAGGCAGGATATACAGTCAGGGCCTAGCTTATAAAGGGCCTTGCCTATCCTTTAAAAAGGGTGGCCGTGCCTGCTGCACTTAAAAACACTGGTCATCCTTCTTGGAATGCCCTCCTCCCTGGGTTTGGCTGACACCACACTCTGCCTCTCTGGGCACCCCACCTCTGGTGGAGTTTGCGTGGGATGGTCTTTCTCCACCCACCCTTTACTGCCAGTGTCTTCAGAGTTCCCTCAACTGTTCTTCTCACTCTAGACCCCTCTCTGGGGAATCTTCCTCCTGCAGAGATTCCCCAAATGATCTCTCTCATCCAAATGAGCTCTTTCCTGAACTCCAGATGTGTACATAGATCCGACTGCCTAGTGGACGTCTCTACCTGGCAGGGGCAGCCATCTGCTTCCTAAACTTTCGTTCATTCTGTATGTCCTATGCTCATGAAAAGCATCCAGATCTATGGACTCATTGTATCTTCAAACTTGGAGTTATGCTTGACCCCTCACTTTCCCTCACAAATCACATCAAGTCTATCAACTATTTGTTCATTCACTTATTCTTTGGACACTTATCAATTCTTCCTTCTTGCCAGGGCTTTGGTGAGTGGTGAGTGATACAGAGATGAGTAAGACAGTCTTGGCCCTTAGGAAGCTCATACTCAAATGAGAAGAAAGGACAAGTGACTGTCACTCTGGGTGCACAGTGCAGCAGTAGAGGGCCACAGGAGAAGGCACCGATGCCAGCAGGGTGGGGTTGGGTGAGAGAGGTCTGGCAAAGCTTCCTCGAGGAGGTGATGCCTGTGCTGAGCCCCAGAGGATGAGCAGGAGTTAGGCAGGTGACAGTGGGTGGGAGAGGGTGAGGAAGGAGAGGCATTCCAGGGAAAGGAAATAACATGAGGCAGTGAATGGGGGTGATAAATGATACCATGTGGTTTTAACTACAAGCAAGTCAGAGCTGCAGAAGAGAAAAATGAAAGGCAGGATTGGCTGGAGATGAGGAGAGGAGGTTCTCTGATAAAGACTTCGGACATATCCCAAGGGAAATAGGGATGCAGCAGTTGGAGCTGGGGACTGACCTGCCCAGGTGAATGGTGCAGGGAGGTCATGCCCCACAAGTGGGGCATGTTGGCAGAGGGAGGGAGGGGCGGCTGCAGTAAGAAGGTCAAGAGCAGTGATGCGGCCTGAGCTAGGGCAGATGCTCCAGGAACATCACAGGAAGTGATACTGGGGAGACATTTGTCAAGTAGAGTCAGCTGGCTCTGCTCATCACCTGAATATGGGATTGACACAGAGACAGAATGAGACGGTGAGTTTTTTCTAGCTGAATGATGGGTGAATATCAGTGTTGTCCATTAAGAACACAAGAGTGGAAGCAGGAGTAGGAGGATGAGTACGTGCCTTTGATTTTAGACCAGTTTTGAGATACTACACCCCAAAATGTTTTGTAAGCTTGAATGAGTTTTTCACACAAAGGAAGGGGCTGGCTGCAACTCCTGGGTCTGACCTTGACCCCTCTAGATGGGGATCCAAACCCTTGAAGTGGGTGTGGAGGCCCAGGACAGAACAGTGGACTGTTAGGCAACGTGGCCAGCCGGGATCAAAGTCGCAGTGGACGTCAGACCGAGAGGAGGCCTTTATCACCTTTGCTGACCTGCTGTCCGCTGGCTGTGCTGTGGGCCTTCTGCCCTCTGCCACGTCGCGCGAGGAATGCTGGGAGGCTGGAGACACACAAGGAATCCCCCTCCACACCAGAAAGGGAGGAACCTCCTGAACTTTGCCCTTCCCCGTGCGCCTGCCCTCCACCTCCACGTGTTTCCCATCACGGGCTGCTGTGGTTGGTAGATTTATCATCACTCTGTCCTGCACCGTGCAATCCTCTAGGAAAGCTCACGGTCTTAAAAGGAAAGGGGCTTTGAAGAAGAAAGTGCAGTTGTCAGGGAAAAACGGATTTCAGGACTATGTCTAGATAGCGGTTTTCTTTCCTTTCCTCTTCCTTTTGGTTCTTCCTTTTGTTTTAAAGGGCAGGTGTTTTCTGTCGTCTTCAGGCAGAGCAGCATCTCTGGTTTCTTTGGGGCATGGGAGATGGGGCTGGCCTGGGGCTGAGGATGGTGGCCATGGAGTCGCCAGCCCTAATCCACCTCTTCCTTGTCTCCAGGAAGTTGGACTAGACGAAGCCGAAGGTCCTCTCAGTCCCGAGCATCTAAGTTGTGATTCTAAGAGCCAGTTAGCTGGGGAGGCAGCACCACAAATGGACAGAGTGTGGGTCAGGAGTTCCTGCTCTACTTGAGAGCTGTGAGACCCTGGGCAAGTCAATTTACCTCTCTGAACCTACATTTTCTGATCTGTCAAATGAGTACAATCATCCTGTTTGTGTACATTTCTGGCTGTTGTCAGGATCAAATGGAAATATCTAAGTGTAACTTATAAAAAATAAAGTAAAATGGCTATGTACTTTCAGTGAACTTGGGCCTAATTGGTGACTTTGTCCAGATAGCTGCTTCACCAATTCAGTCCACTGAAAAGCACCCAGAGGACTAGAACTTGGTCAGTGTTAATAACCAAGGTCCACCTTCAGTGGAACCAAGGTTTCCTGCTCTGTACCATGAGTCTAACAGTAACTACCTTATGAAGTTGTAGTTAGTAATAAACAGCATAATTCCACCCACCTCTTCTTCCATCCATCCAGCCAGCCAGCCACCCCCAAACTTGTCCTGAACACTTGTTCTTCACCAGTGTGTGTGCTGAGTTCTGGGGACACAGAAATAAATATGATCTTGTCCTCTATGAAAGCACAGTCTAGGCACAGAGACACAAACTAACCAAAAAGTTATAAAAGGATGTGAGAATTCAGGGAAACACCTGTACTTGAAGTATTCCGGAGCCCAGAGGAGAGCAGCGTTCAGGTTGGCCTGGGATGGGGGTGGGCGTCACAAAGTCTCCTTGGAGGAGCCAGCCGCTGAGCTGAGACTTGAAGGGTGAGTCGGCCCAGTGTGGGGTTTGCAGGGGACATGAAAGGTGGCCCACCGGCTGGCACAGGGGCTGGTGTGAAATGTTCTTTCTCTATAATGTCACGTGACTTGCCTCTCACTTCTTTCGGGCCGCTGCTCAAAATGTCACCTCCTCACAGGCATCATCTCTATGCACCCTGGTCACTCCCTGTGTCTTTACTTTGCTTTAGTTCCCTTTATATCACTTATCGTGACCTGAAATCATGTGTGTGTTTTGTGTACTTACCATCTGGCTTCCCCGTTGGGATGTAAGCTCTGTGTGGGCAGAAACCCCATCTGTCTCGTTCAGTGCAGATCCCGTCACTGAGGGCCTGACCCTGTGTTAATTTGCTGGGGCTGCCGTCACAAGGTGCTATAGACTGGGCGGCTCAAACAACAGAAATGTATGGTCTCATGGTTCTGGAGGCCAGAAGTCCCCGATCAAGGTGTTGGCAGGGCTAGTTTTTCTCTGAGGACTGTGAGGGAGGCTGGTTCATGCCTTTCTCTGAGCTTCTGGCGGTTTCCTGGTGATCTTTGGTGTTCCTTGGCTTTTGGACAGATCATTCCACTCTCTGCCTTTACCTTCACCTTGACATTCCACCTGTGAGTGTGGGCCTGTGTCCGCATTTACTCTTTTTATAAAGATACAATTCATATAGAATTAGGGGCCCGTCGTATATATTAACTTAGTACATCTGCAATGACCTTGTTTCTAAATAAGACCACTTTCTGAGGTACTGGGCACTAAGACTTCAACATGTGAATTTTGGAGGGACGCAACTCAACCCACAAGAGACACATAGCATGCAGCCGAAATGCATTTGTTGGATGGAGGAATGAACGGACAAAGGCTCAGAGATAAGAACTGGCCTGGTGCCTGTTGGGAGCTCTGAGTTGTTTGCGATTTTTGGAGTTTAAAGAGCAAGGCAGGGGGTGGTGAAAGCTGACACCCCACAGGTATGCGGCCTGCCTCCATAGCACAGGGGAAGCGTTCAGCAGATGGTTGCTGCTATGATTTTAATTTTTACTGGTTGTCAGGTGGATGCAGGACTATCTCTGCGGCAATGTGTCCCTGCTCCTAGAAGACTCAGTTTACAGCAAGCAGGGCTGACCTGTCAGCAGTTTGGTCTGGCAGCATCCTGTTTACTGAGGGTCACATGTACACCAGCTTACTCAGCAGGTCCTCGAGGTCCACGTCTTGTACGAGGCCTCCTAACCTGGTCATGTTCCCTTTATACCCTAACAATAGGCTGCACTCTGCCCTCTGATAAATAGTCTATCATTCATGAGCTGAGATCAGGGAACGGTTGGTGGGGGTTCCGGAACATTTCCTTCAGGTCATAACCACCGAGACATAATTTCTGACTCATCAACCCTTGTGATACAGCATGGGCAAGGTAACAGAACAGAAATAGCAAAGGAAACCAAGATTAATGTGGAAACGTCTCAGAGATATCAGGATAGGAAGTTGCAAAGGAGCCAAAGGGGCTCCGTGGAGAATGAGCTGGAAGCTGGGGGAGATAACCTGATAGTGGGTGACGAGGGGCTCTGGTGTTGACTGCGTGGCGGGGATCCAGCTTCTGCCTCCTATGAGCTGTGGGATCCGGGGCAAGTCATCCTCCCACTGTGAGTCTCAGTTTCCCAAGCTCAGAGCGGGGAGTAATACAATCCACGTCATTGTGAAAATGAGAGAACGCGTGAGAGTTTAACACGGGGCCCGACATTGAAAAGAGCTCAACTCCCAGTAGCAATAATAGTAATAATAGCTCACACAAACTGAGTGCTTATCATGGACAAGGCATTATTCTAACTGATTGTTAACCCATGAGGTCCGTGCCATTGTTAACCTATGTGGTCAGTGTGATCATGAAACTCATTTTGCACTTGAGGAAACAAGTTTGGAAGGTTTAAGTAAATGCCCCGAGTCACACAGCTACTGAGCGGTATAGCTGAGCGTTAAACACAGGCAGTCCGCCCTAGAGCTTGTGCTTCTATGATGCTAGGTCATTGTAGGCATGATGATAATTGAAGTTAACGTTCTTTAGCTATAAGGTGAGAATTTGGGGCTTTTTCAGTCAAAAAAACTGGAAGGAAGTTAAAAGTTACTAAGCAATTCTCAGAAGCCAAGTGATAAAATATTTATATTGTCCCAATTAACCCTCATGTTTGGCCTGGAAAAGATGTATTATCACCTGCATTTTAGAAACAAGAAAACCAATACTCAGAAACATGGCATAGCAAGATTCAAATCCAAATCTATTTGGGTCCAGAGCCCAGCCTTTCTCATCACACCTGCTGCCTCCAGGAAATTCACTGAGGTCTCACTGCAGGGGCTGCATGACATCCCAGAGCCCTGGCCGTAAGAGGTGACTAAAACCTGGGAGGCTTTTCCTGACTGCGTCAGAGCTGACAGGGATGGAGAGCCGTGAGCAAGTTCCTAATACATTGGGTTCAAAATGAGTAACAAACCAGACACCCAAAGGAAGTGTAGAGGGCAATAGGAAAAATACTGCTGTGTTGGATGGTCCATGGAGCACAGAGGAAACAGCAGAGATCAAGGAAGATGGATAGGAGAGCCTATATTTAAAACTGGCTCAAGGTAAGGAAGGAAGCGATCAACCTAATTTTAGAAAGCCTCAGACTCTGAGGCTCCTAAAGTATCAGACGTGGAAATTTGGGTGAGGATTATTTGTCATTTATCACCCACTGGCTTCCACAGAAGGGACTGGGGCTGATTCAGCTTGAAAGCATCCCCTAGCAGAGTAGAAAAAGGATGCACTTTGGAGTTAGACAAATCTAGGGCTGAGCTGAATTTGGTCAAGAGTCTAATTTCATCACTCTGAGCCTTGCTGTCCTGATCTAGAAAATGAGACAATAATATCTGCGTGATAGGGTTAAGAATTAAATGAGGCCAGGCGCAGTGGCTCATGCCTGTAATTCCAGTGCTCTGGGAGGCCCAGGTGGGAGGATCGCATGAGGTCAGGAGTTTGAGACCAGCCTGAGCAAAAGCGAGACCCCGTCTCTACTAAAAATAGGTGTGGTAATGCAAGCCTGCAGTCCCAGCTACTCGGGAGGCTGAGGCTGGAGGATCACTTGAGCCCAGGAGTTTGAGGTTGCTGTGAGCTAGGCTGACGCTACAGCACTCCAGCCTGGGCAAAAGAACAAGGTTGTATGGCCAAAGAAAAAACAATTAAATGGGAAAATATCACAAGGGCCTAATAGAGTACCTGACCCAGGTAGATACTCAATGTTCATTGAATGAATCTTCAAGGGGAGATGAGATGTTTGTAAAGGAAAGTCTTCAGTGATTTATGAAGAGAGTGTCCGCAGACTTTAATTTCTGTAGATCAGAAAAGAGGTTTTCATGTCTGTTATGTTTGGCCTTTTTCTTATTCAATGTCTACAACATTCTGAAGACTTGAAGAATGTTTAATAACTGAGTGACCCTACATTAGTAAACACAAACTTTGGCATAAAATATTACTGCTAATTACATAATGCATTCTGGTTTACCTTATAGGAGCTTGACCCCATTATCTCTTTTTTCTTCAAAATTGAGATAGCTTTATTTTTTTCTGATTCTAAACATAATGCAAGTTGGGTGAAAACAATTTTGTTAACTCACTAGGATACGGAGTAGAAAGTAAAAGAATACCTTCTAATGTGACTTCCTAGACACAGCCATTTTATGTGTGTTTGCTTCCAGACTTTAGACTCATACATAAAGGCATATCTTGCATTCTACACATACACAGCCCTTAGTGCAGAGTCTTGATTTTTGTCTGAACACATTGCCACCTGAAATAAAGACTACATATCCCAGCCTCCTTTCCAGCTAGCGGTGTCCAGGTGGCTAAGTTGTGGCCAATGACAGAACAGAGGACGTGCTGTACGGCACCGTGAAGGCTGCTTACGGGAGGCACTGACGTAGATGGGAGGTGTGTCTTTTTATGCTGTGTCCGCCCTCTTTCTTCTGGCCTACAAAACAGATGTGAAGTTGAAATTCCAGCAGTCCTCTTAGGCCGTGAGGTGACCCTGAGGATGGAATCCACACACTGGAAACCAAAAGAAAGGCACACGAGTCATTGATAACATAATGGGACAGCCATGCCCGTCCTGACCGCCTTTCATCAGGCCTTTGGCAGCACTGGAGTCTAATCCCCTGTGATTTTAAGTCACTGTGCTCAAGTCTTCTCCTGCTTGTACCTGGACGCAATCTCTACATGAGTCTTCCCCTCCCTCTGTAGTTAACTTTGTGCTATATTAATAGATATGTTTCCCCAGTCAATGCGTAAAAAAATCTATCATATCCTTTTTTATGATATAATATTCATAATAGTCCATTGTAAGAATTTACTACAGTTTACTCAATTCCTTATTTACAAACTCAAAAGTTCTTTCCAATTTTTGGAAATTATAAACAGTATGGAATATAAATCTTTGTGCACATTTTAATATTCTCTTAGGACAAGAAGAGAAATTTTAGGGCTAAACGATTTGTTTATTTTAAATTGATATATATTGCCAAATTGTCTCTAGAAAAGTTGTTCCAAGCTATACTTCTCTAGGTATAATTAAAAAAATATATTGTGAGATATTTCATACATTCAAGGCATAAAAAAATAGCATTAGGTGGGATGGCTTACATGCCTTATACCTATAATCCCAGCACTTTGGGCAGTTGAGGCAGGAGAAGTTTGAGACCAGCCTGGGCAACACAGTGAGAGCCCATCTCTAAAAAAAAAAAAAAAAAAAAAAAAAAAAAAAAAAAGCTGGGTTTGGTGCACAAAAAAAAATTCCCAAATGCTTGGGAGGCTGTTTTGGAAGTATTTTTTTAGTCAAGGATTTTGAGGTTGCAGTTAGATATTAAA
>CAUYRT010035289.1:0-15810 GCA_963574885.1 Lepilemur ruficaudatus | reverse complement strand
CAACCTCAAATTCCTGGGCTCAAGCCATCCTCCTGCCTCAGCCTCCCGAGTAGCTGGGACTACAGGCATGTGCCACCATGCCCGGCTAATTTTTTCTATATATATTTTTAGTTGGCCAATTGATTTCTTTCTATTTTTAGTAGAGACGGGGTCTCGCTCTTGCTCAGGCTGGTTTCGAACTGCTGACCTTGAGCGATCCACCCGCCTCGGCCTCCCAGAGTGCTAGGATTACAGGCGTGAGCCACCGTGCCCAGCCCAAGTCTCATTTTTTAAAGCAAAAAAGGGTACTTATTTGTTCACATAACTGAAAGGTCCAGGGATGTGTTGGCTTCAGGCGTAAGTGGATCCAAGGGCACAAATGTCATCAAGACTCAAAAATCTCATTTCTTCTTTGAGGACCATGCACCAATCCAGAGAGCTATGCCATAACTGCAGATTGAACTCCCCACTAACCTCCCTCAGCCTTAGACTTGTGAATCCATCTAATTTGAACACTACTAAAAACTGTACCCCAGCACCTATCCCACAAGTACATGTTTTTCACTTGGTGGGCACTCAATGACTGTCTCTTGAATGAATGGCAAACGAATAGGTATTACCATTTGTGACTGACACAGTATATACTAAAGCAATTTAACACTTGTGTCATTGTAAGATGAAGCAGCATGAATCTCTGTCTTAATCATTATTATACAAGTGAAATCAAAAGTATGCTTAGTCAAAAGAATGTCTGCTGAGCAATTGGTTTGCTACTTGGGTTCTGCAAAACATATGTCATAATGGCCCAAAGGTAGTCTAAGCAGCATTTCAGGAGTCTTTGTGTATGATTTTTGTTTTTCATTGTCCTCACCTTCTCTCAAAAGCATGACTGATAGCCTTTCTTTATGACATCTTGGCTTTTAAGAGTGTTGTTTTATCTATTTTTTATAACTAAGCTTATACCTGTTAAGTGTAATTTTTGCTTTACATAACATTTAAAAAAATGTATGATATGGTACCCCATGAACTAGTAAGAATGGCTGGACCAAAGTCAAGAAATCTTTTAAAAGGAATGTTTGCCTTAAATACCTCGGATAGGTAGGACTTCTGGGGATTTTTCTTTAATATAACAAAAGTGCACCATTTCTGTTTTCAGAAATAGTTTCTTTCAGATTTATACAGAGCTGTCAAAAGTCGTATTACATAAGTAAGGGTTTAGCTTGTACATTAGTATTTTACATCTTAGAGTCTTACTAAATCCTTTTTTGATCAATCTGATATTAAACGGATCTATATTGATTTCTTTTACACTTGTTTATGGTATTTATTTTGATATACTAGGATTAAAAGCCAAATTAACAAGTGTAATCAATTTTCTTGTGATAAAGAAAAGTCGTCTAGTACCATTGGATACATTCATCTTGGGATAAAAATCTTAAGTGAAGATGTTGTAATAAATGGATCGATTTATTCAATCACTGGGCATAAAAACATTAGCCCTGGGAAAGCATTTTCCTCTAAGAGCTTTAGCTACCGAGTTTCACTTATGTGGTACCAAATGATTTGCATTTTTAGAGAAATTTCATGTCTGCAGTGAGCCCCAATGAAAACACGAATAAATTGCTTTTTTTTTTTCCTTTTTCTGACTTTATGAAGCTGAATCCATTAGGGGTTGAGTCAAAGTACAATGAAATAAAGGCAACAACTTACATGATAGAAATCTGGATTAGGGTTCTCACTAGTCCAAGCTCAGTTGTCATGGCCTACATGTCAGATTAGTGGTTTTCAGGGAGATCCCTTGGGTATGTGGCTATATTTCTAACTGCTGCATTAGAAATTGTCTCTAAAAGACAAGAAATTAAATAGACAAGCAACGATTAAGAACTAAATAGGCTTGCTGTAGCAGTTCTTGCCACAAAGTCAAATAAATCAACCTCTCCAAGCCTAACACAATACACTTGCCTGAGAGGCTTTCTTATTACTCATCTTCCTCCTTCTGAATTCATTGAAGTGAGAATGAGTACAGATGCCATAATCATGGGCTTAAGATCCAAATTAACCTAGGTTTGACTCTCCAATGAACCAGTTGTCAGCTGTGTGATATTGAGCAAGTTAATCTCTCCAACCTTTGGTTTCCTTGTCTACACAACAGGAATAATAATACCTAGAGCATAGGGTGATTGAGAGATTCAATGTCAATTTTTATTAAATCAAAAGAACAATTGTAAAATTCATATGGAACCACAAAAAGTTTTGAATGGCCAAGGCAATCATGAGCAAAAAGAACAAAGCTGGAGGCATCACACTACCTGACTTCAAAATATACTACAAAATGATAATTAAAATCTCATGATATTGGCATAAAAATAGATTCATCAAACAATGGAACAGGATACAGAGCCTATAAATGAACCCATGCATGTATGGTCAATTAATTTTCAACAAAGTGCCAAAAATACACAATCGTAAAAAGACAATCTTTTTAGTAAATGATGTTGGAAAAACTGGATATTCATATGCAGAAGAATGAAATTTGATCCTTATCTCACGCCATATACAAATTCAATTAAAAATGGATTAAAGACTTAAACATAAGACCTGAAACTGTAAAACTACTAGAAGAAAACATAGGGGAAAAACTATGTGACAATGATCTCAGCAATGATTCTTTAGATTTGACCCCAAAAATACAAGCAACAAAAGCAAAAACAGGCAACTAGTATTACATCAAAATAAAAGCTTTGCAGAAACAAGGAAACAATTAACAGAGTGAAGAGGCAACCTATGGATTTGGAGAAAATATTTGCTAGCCATACATCTGATAAAGGGTTAATATATAAAATATATAAAGAATTCAAACAACTCTAAAGAAAACAATCCAATTTATATTAATAAAGGGGCCAGGGACATGAATAAATATTTTTCAAAAGAAGACATAAAACTTGCCAACAGATATATGAAAAAAATGTTCAGCATCACTAATCAAATTAGGGAAATGCAAATTAAAACAATGAGATATCAGCTCACACCTATTTAGAATGGCTATTATCAAAAAGAGAAAATATAACAAATGTTGGTGAAGATGTAGAGAAAAGGGAACCCTTGTACACTGTTGATGGAAATATAAATTTGTACAGTCATTATGGAAATCTGCATGGGGGTTTCTCAAAAAACTAAAAACAAAATTATCACATGATACAGCAATCCCACTTCTGGGTATTTACCCAAACATTTGAAATCAGTATGTCAGATGTCTGAATGCCCAAGGTCATTGCACTGCTATTCCTAATAGCCAAGTCATGGAATCAACCTAAGTGTCCATCAAGCACTGAAAGAATAAAGAAAATCTGATATACAGACACACACACACACACACACACACACACACACACACACACACAAAGGAATATTGTTCAGCCTTAAAAAAGAAAGAGATTTGGATTTGTCATTTGTGAAAACGTGGATGGAACCAGAGAACATTATGCTAAGTGAAATAAGCCAGGCACAGAAAGATATATATCACATGTTCTCATTCATATGTGGGATCTAAAATAATCAAACTAAAAGAAGCAGAGAGTTACCAGAGGCTGAAAGAATGGAGGAAATGAGAAGACTATGGTCAGTGGTTACAAAGTCTCAACTGGACACGAAGAATAAGTTTTTTTTTCTTTAAGATATATTGTACAGGATGATGAATATAGCAAATAATAATGTGTTGTACATTTCAAAATCTCTAAGAGAGTAAATTACGAATGTTCTCACCACAAAAAAAATGAGGAGTATTTGAGGAGATGGATATGCTAACTTAGCATGATTTAATTATTACACATTATATTCAGGAATCATAACATCACTTTGTACCACATAAATATATACAACTATAATTTGACAATTTGCAATTAAAAGATTAAAATTAAATAAAGTGCTAACCACATTCCCGCCTACAAAATATATTCTCAATCCATAGAAACAAATTTTGTTTTTACTTATGACCTGAATGTTACAACTAAACAAAGAATAAGCAGCTGCTGCTCCTCTTTTTACTGAGCTGCTTACCTTGCTTCTACATTAAATAAGTATAAATAGGAGTAAAATTATATAAAAAAATGATTCTCAAACTATAATGAGCAAATGAGTCAACCTGGGGTCCTGTTAAAATGTGGATTCAGATTTTCTGTGTCCGGAGAGGGGCCTGAAATTCTGCAACAAGCTCCAGGTAACGCTGATGCTGCAGGTTTGGAGACCATACTTTGAGTAGCAAACATGCATCTGCATGTGTCTACCTGGAAAATGGTGATTTATTTCAAATTTTATTTCTCACTTTCATTGTTTTAAATAGATCCATTCATTCTTACAAAAATTAAAAACGCAGGGTACCTCATCTGGGATCTATAAGGGTTTGATTTTTGGTTTTAGTGAAGGAATTGTTTTGGTTTTTCAAGAAAGATATATTTCTAGGAACTATTAATACTTTGCTGCTGAAGAGATATTTATTTATTCATCTTATTATATTTGAACTGGATTTGTGTATTTACAGCATTTTCTTGGAAATCTCAGCATACATTAGAAAATTCAATTTTTATGAAAACATTAATTTTCACATCTCTGGATTATTCATTAAAAATATCATCTCCTAGGTGATGGATGTGTTTATGGTATAGATTGTGGATGTTTTCAGAGATATGTATTAATATTTATCTTAATATTAAACTCTTCAAGTTTTATAAATTAAATATGCACAGCTATTATTATGTTAATCATACTTCAATGAAGTGATTTTTTAAAAAAGCATCTCCTGTATAATCCTCTGTTCTAAAATAGTCTATTCATGAAAAAGACACAAACTTGGAGTTTGTGTATTTTCCAAACTGTTACTTTTACAAAGGAATGAGGAAAAAAATCCAAATCTATTTATCAGCAGTCAGTATCATATTGCACATATTATACTTCACATATTTTGGCAAAGAGAAATTAAACTTTGGGAGTGATAATGAAATGATTATTGCTTTGAATTCATTAACTTACCCCTGAGCCTCCAATCAGGGAATCATATGAATAGGATAAATTTACTTTTTTAAAATTTTAAATGAATTTAATTTTATTCAGCAATATTTGAAAGAATATTGCATCCATGACAAATAATCAGTGAGAAATCTGAGAAATTAAAACAGTTCTTTCTTTCTTTAATTTCAGAATATTATGGGGGTATAAACATTTTGATTACATGAATTACTTTTGTGCAGTTTCAGTCAAAGTTATAAATGTGCCCATTACACAGATAGTGTGTGTTGTGCCAATTAGGTGTGAATTTACCCATCCTTACCTCCTCCCTCCCACCTGCTTGATTTCTGCTGAATTTTACTACCACATGTACACATGAGTGTTGATCATTTAGTTCCAATTTAATAGTGAGTACATCTGGTGTTTGCCTTTCTATTCTTGCCATACTTCACTTAGGAGGATGGTCTCTAGTTCCATCCAGGTTGCTACAAAAGGAACTAGTTCACCATTTTTTACGGCTAAGTAATACTCCATGGTATACATATACCACATTTTATTAATCCACTCATGCATTGATGGGCACCTGGGTTGTCTCTGCCTCTTTGGGATTGTGAATTGTGCTGCTATAAAAATTTGAGTGCAAGTATCTTTTTTATAAATTTTCTTTTTTTCCTTTGGGTAAATACCCAGTAGTGGGATTGCTGGATCACCAGATAATTCTACTTTTAGTTCTTTGAGATATCTCCATACTAATTCCCGCAGAGATTGTACTAGTTTGCAGTCCCTCCCACAGTGTATAAGTGTTCCTTGCTCTCCACATTCATGCCAGCATCTGTTGTTTTGAAACTTTTTGATGACGGCCATTCTCACTGGAGTTAGGTGATATCTCATTGTGGCTTTGATTTGCATTTCTCTGATGATTAGAGACGGTGAGCATTTTTTCATGTTTATTGGCCATTAGTCTATCTTCTATTGAAAAGTTTCTGTTCATGTCTTTTGCACACTTTTTAATGGGGTTGTTTGATGTTTTCTTGCTGATTTGCTTGAGTTCTTTGTAGATTCTGTTTATTAGCCCTTTATCAGATGCATAGCATGCTAATATTTTCTCCCATTCTGTAGGTTGTCTGTTAGCTCTGTTGATTGTTTCCTTGGCTGTGCAGAGGCTTTTTAATTTAATCAGGTCTTGTTTATTTATTTTTGTTGTTGCTGTGATTGTCTTTGGGATCTTCTTCATAAATTCTTTGCCTAGGCCGATATCTGTAAGAGTTTTTCCAACCTCTTCTAGAATTCTATAGTTTCTTGCCTTAGGTTTAAATCTGTCATGCATCGTGAATTAATTTTGGTGAGTGGTGAGAGGTGCGGATCCTGTTTCAGTCTTCTACATGTAGCTATCCAATTTTCCCAGCACCATTTATTGAATAGGGATTCTTTTCCCCAGTGTATGTTTTTGTCTGCTTTGTCAAAAATCAGATGGCAATATGAGGATGGTTTTATATCTGAGTTCTTCGTTCTGATCCATTGGTCTCCCTGTTCTTGTGCCAGTACCATGCTATTTAGGTTACTAAAGCCTTGTAGGATAGCTTAAAGTCTGGTAAAGTCATGCCTCCCAATTTGTTCTTTTTGCTTAAGGTTGCTTTGGCTATTCAGGGTCTTTTCTGGTTCCATATGAAGCGTAGAATTATTTTTTCTAGATCTGAAAAAAATGATGTTGGTATTTTAATGGGGATTTCATTGAATTTATAAATCACTTTGGGCAGTACAGACATTTTAACAATGTTGATTCTGCCGATCCATGAGCATGATGTGTTTTTACCATTTATTTACAACCTCTGAAATTTCTTTCCTCAGCATTTTGTAGTTCTCCATGTAGACATTTTCCCCTCCTTGGTTAAATATATTCCTAGGTAGTTTATCTTTTTTGTTGCTATTGTGAAAGGCATTGGGTCTTTGATTTGATCCTCAGCTTTACTGTTGGTGTATATAGGAATGCTACTGATTTGTGTGCATTGATTTTATAACCCGAGACTTTACTGAATTTATTTATCAATTCCAGGAGTCTCTTGGCAGAATCTTTGGGGTTTTCTAGACATAAGATCATATTATCAGCAAAGAGTGATAGTTTGGCTTCTTCTTTCCATGTTTGGATACCCTTGATTTCCTTCTCTTGCCTGATTGCTCTGGCTAAGACTTCCAGCACTATGTTTAACAGAAGTGGTGACAGTGTGCAACCTTGTCTGGTTCTAGTGCTAAGTTCTAGTGCTTTCAATTTTTCCCCATTCAGTATGATGTTCGCTGTGGGTTTGTCATATATGTTTATAATATAATGTTGAGGTAGTGGGATTGTTAGATCATACAGTAGTTATATTTTTAGTTTTTTGAGGAGTTTCCATACTGTTTTCTGTAGTGGCTGTACTAGTTAACATTTCCACCAGTGGTAACACATAGCACAGGAATAAGTCTTACAATAACATACTTCCATTTCTTCCCTACTCACCTTTGCAAATTGTTGTACATTTTACTTTTACATACACTACAAATCTCACAGATATTATTACTATCTTTGTTTAAATATTTAAATATCACTTAAAGAAATATAACAATTTAAAAACCCTTTTTTATATTTACACATTCATTTACTATTTCTGATGCTCTTCATTTCTTTGTATAGATCCAAATTTTCATCTGGTATCATTTTCCTTCATAATTTCTTAAAATATTTTTTAATTCTACTTCTGCCTTCTCCCATATCTCCAATAATATATATATTAGGCTGCTTTTGAGCTGCCCTACAGCTTATTGATAATCTGTTCATCTTTTTAACTCTTTTTCTTTTGTCATTTTATTTTGAGTTTTCCAACCACTCTGTCTTCAAGTTCATTAATGTTTTCTTTTATTTTAACTTTCTATGTCTCTACTTAACATTATTAATGTCTAAAATACAGTTGTAATTACTGTTTTAATGTCTTTGTTTCTAATTCTAACAACTGAATCAATTCTAGGTTAGTTTTGATTAATTGATTTTTCTCCTAATTATGCTTTTTTGCATGTTTTGGAATTTATATCAGACATTGTGGAATTTTACCTTTTTTTGGTGTTGAATAGTTTTGTATTCCCATAAATATTCTTGAGCTTTACTCTGAGATGCAGTAAAGTGACCCAGAAACAGTCTGATCCTTTCAGGTCTTGCTTTTAAGATCTGTTAGTGGGAGTCAGAGCCAGGTTTAGTCTATGGATAACTATTCCCCACCTCTGAGACTAGACTATTCTGAGTACTCTACCCTATGCCCCATAAATTATGAAGTTTTCCAATCTGGTTGGCAGTGCAAAGAAGTATTCCCCAGCCTTCTGTGGACATCATGTACTCTTCATTTACATCCTTTGGGGATTTTCTTTCCCTGGCCTCAGGTGGTTTTCTCAGACACATACTCTGATCTGGGCTTGGGCTAATAATTGAGGTTGACCTCTACAGATCCCCAGAATTCTCACCCTGTGTAGTTCTCTCCTCTCTGCCACACACTTGTTTTGGTTGGTTTGGGCTGCTATATTGCCTGTGTAAATAACCATAGACTGGGTGGGCTAAACAATAAACATTTTTTTCTCATAGTTCTGAAGACTGGGAAGTCAGAATATGGTGCTAGCATGGTCAGGTTCTGGTGAGGGCCATTTTTGTAGTTTGCAGATAGGCTCCTTCTTGCTGTATCTGCACATTGTGAAGCAATCATATTTCTTGTGTCTCTTCTTATAAGGGTACTGATGCATTAATGAGGACCCCACCTTCATGATCTAATTACCTCCCAAAGACCTCATCTCCAAATACCATCACATTGGAAATGAGACTTCAACATATGAAATTTGAGTGAACACAAATGTTCAGTCCACAGTAACACTAGTTGCAAACTCTATTTACCTTGGTCTCCCCAGACTCTCAGCTCTATCTCCTCAACTCAGGAAGTGTGCAGAGCTCCCTCTCTGAGCAATGGCTTGGAAACTTACTCAAGAAATTAAGATAGGGATAACTGTAGGGCTCATATTGTTTGTTTCCTGACTTTCAGGAATCACTGATTTTTTGTGGTCTGATGTCCAGTGTCTTCAAAATCATTGTTTCATATATTTTCTAAAGGTTTTTGGGGTCAGAAGGGGTGCTTCAGGAAACAGGGTAATCTAATTTCTTTTATTTTCTTTATTCTATCTTGGCTAGAAAAAATGCATAATTTGTTATGTAGCAACAATATGAAAAATTAAAATTACTATATAAAGACATGAACATTGTATTTATTTCTCTTGAGAATGTATTTAGTGTATGAACAGATTAATATACCTGAATTTGTTAGTCTCAATAAAAGTTTAGACATTCAGAAAAAGAAATTCAAAATTTTCTGTGTTAATACAGTATCTTCAATGCTTCATCCAGGTCAAGCCATTCCATTTATTCAAGAGAATAGTGCTTAAGGAAAAAAAGAGCCTATAATTTTGAGTTAGAATATAATTCCAATCCCCACATAAATTTTAATGGGCTTCGAATATTAATAAAAGCCCTTAGATGGGAATTACTATATACCAGAACCCATAATATGAAGTAATACATGTCAATTTTTGACACTTAAGAGAGTCCACCCAAACTTGAAAGACGCCTCCTACCTTAAAAGTTTATATCTTGATTATTACACTCATCAGATTAAGAATTACCATATCATGATTTCTACTTCAAAACACACATAGAATAGGTTAACTTTGTGTTTGTTCACGATAAAAGTAGGAAAATATTACCAGGAAAACTCACATATTTTTTGATAGAGTGAATTTAACTCTATAATCTCAGGCTTTGATTCATAAAATATTTACTAAAGATGATAAGTGTCATGAATGACAAACCATTATTGCGAAGGAGGAGTTGGGAGGAGTAGGGAGAAGGAGAACAACAAAGAGAAAGGGGAAGGAAAAGAGAAACACCATCTCATATGTCAACATCAAATATGTTTATGCTTAAAGCACACTTCACATGACTGAATTTTTGCTAAAAGATAGCATTTGTACTTTATGATTATTATATGCTATTGTCCCTACCCCCCACTACACATGCCTCCCTATAGACACACACAAAATCAATTCTCTACCTTCTCTGCCCTTTGTCCCAGAAGACTGACTTCAGACTGCATCACACAGGCTCACTTGCCTTCTGGCTTCCTGGTATGGATTTAGCCAAAGAGAGTCACCAACAGATCAGAGATTAGGAGAGTGGAAAGGTTAGGATATCATTCCTCTGCCCTTCACTTCAGCTCAGTTCTGACAGTTATGACACTCTACGAGTACTACTTCTAGATTCTATTGGGTGGTTCCTTTCCTAATCTCCGTCTCTCACTCAACATCTAATGTCACCATCCTCCCCACTTACCCTTCAGGCCCAGGGGTGACAATGGTATGGCTTCCCTCTATTGCTAGTCCCCTGGGTGCCTCAATATCTCCTATTAGATCCTTAGCCCTGCCCTATCTCTTAACAGCTCCTTCATTAAAGTCTCTTTAAATCCCAGTTGAATGTGCCATCTGTTTCCTACTGATACCCACTCCTATTGTGAGTGTCAAGTGGGTAGCTAAAGGCAAGCAAGTTCAAGAAATATTAGGAAACTTCCACTTGCTCAAAAGTTCAGTTAATTAAGAGAATAGTGCTAATGAGGCCAAAATTAGTGTCTGGCTGTGCTCCAGGATCACAGCCTGTATCCCTGACCAGCCATTAAAAACACCAGCAGTTACAAGGAAGACCATGCCAAAGAGTACACATGAGTCTATGCAATCCATCACCACTTCTGGTAACATGACTCAAGGACTAGCCGGTCCACTGAGATAGCTTCAAAATCATCTTTGTTCCCAAAAGACAGCTTTTGTAATGTGATACTAATGAAAATTTTATATGTTTCTTTTAAATAATAATGCCATACCTGTCAATATCTTTTCCAAAGATAAACTTTCATTTCATTACTTATTTATGGCTAATTCATAATAAAATAGGTTAAAAGTCAAGTTTCCATAAATATGCCTTATATTGGTAATGGGATTCTGGGTTTATAAAAATATATATTTAACTCATTAAAATTCTTCAACTATTTCAATTAAATGAGTAAAATTATACAACCATTGTGTAAAGAATAAGCAGTTAAATTTTCTTATTTATTTTTTGGAAGCCATTTTCTGACTATCAAATGTGATGACAAATTTTCAGTTTATATATATATTTCTCCCAAATAAAATTTTGTTCTCTTCAGTACAGTGTCCTTGCAAAATAACATTGTAATTAGGCCATTGTACATGTAATATTTTATATTAATATTGATATGTTGGATTTCTTCCATGGTGTTAATTTCATATGATTTAAATACGTAGTGGGGAAGGGAGAAACTTATGCTCCTTTTTCGAAAGTCAGTTTCTGAGATTCTTTACTATCAGTGAGAGAGAAGTAGTATTTCTATGAAAATTGAGTCTCTGACTTTAAGTACAACATGCTGAAATACAAAAACAAAATATCCCATTGTTAATAATGGCATAATGCTAAGATCACCCATAAGAGATGAGCATTTTTTATACACAGTATTTATTCTTGATCAGTTACATAAAACAATCTGAGTTTCATTTTTTAACAAAAGCTTTTGAGTCATTTTGAGAAGGTCAACAGAAATCACAGTCTTTTAACATTAGGTGATCAACTTTTTGACAATGGCAGGACTAGCATAGCTAATGGAATAATAGCCTGCAGGGTCCAGCTAAATATGATATACGAATGTAATCAACCCCTCTGATGACTATTCAAAAGTAATCCCTTTAGCTTTGAACTGCAACATATATTTCAACAAGGCAAAAACCATATGTAGAAATTCTCTGCAGACCACACTGATACAATACAGCCTTCATATCCTGCTCTCTGCGTTTGCTGCTTATAGTGAGTTTTAAATTTAAGGTAATGACTACTGTATATTCATGTGAGCATACAACAATACTTTTGATTTGTTGTGGAAAGGTTGAATCCATTACCAGAGGTCTAGACCATAAACTCTGACACAACCTTTATAAATGAGTTATTATTTACCCTTTTTTAGAGTACGGCCACTAAAAATGTTTTGCATGCCAGAATTATAAAAATTCATTCACCCATCAAACTACCAGGTAATGTTGCCTCCATTTCAATTCATACTCCTCCTCCACAGATAAAATTTTTAAAATTTTGTTTATATTAGCCCTGTATTATATAAAAAATATATTCTGTTGTTTTCAAATAAAGGGATGAGATAGTGGATTTATAGCAATTCAGCACTTGCTGGCTTATTCCATTGCTTTAGTAGAGTATAAGCTAAGTAGTGGTATAAATGAGATCCTTTTGTTGCCTACTTGACAGAATCTACCATTTGAAAGTCTTTACTATTAGCAAGAGAGAAGTACTAATTTCTTCTGCAATGTAGATAATATAAGCAAATATTGCACATCAAGTTTTTATTGGTTCTGGCCTCTCTTGCTGGAATGGTATTGGTCCTGGTCTTCCAGCTTCCTTGCAGTCCTATAGATCAAACATCTCAAATCACGCCTTAAGTCAGACCCACACTACATAACCTAGATTAGCAACAAAATGAATACTTTTGCAATGATAAAATCAACAGTCAACAAATCCTGTAGTGCTCACCTTGTTCAGAAGTATCAGAACACCTGAATGATGATTATAAATGTTCTCTTATGTAAAGTAACCATTGCTAGGGTTCCCTAGCACAGAGTGTGTGTAATTGTCTTTTATTTAAACTAGTAGCTGTGACCCAAGTTGAATAGAAGAGTAGAGGCAGATATAGCTATTCTTTTCAGAGAATCTGCTTGGGAAATAGTCCACAATATAAATCGCCTTTCCTCAACATCTGGGGAAGGAATGCCAAGTAATTATTTGAGACATGTCAGGCATAATTGCAAATGTGAGACATCCAAGAAAGACTTCTGCAGCTTACAAGATACTGTTACATCCAGCCAAGCCAAAAGGAAGGCTGAGTTCAAGACATTAGATAGTATAAAATAGGCATTAGGATATTAGGATATTTCTATTTATTGTAATGCAATGAAAAATATTAAAATGAAAAGCCCAAGGTAGTTCTTAACCTAAAAGAATGATAGAACATATTAGTTAAGATAAAGGTTAAGCTCCTATTGCAAAGAGTCTCAAAAGTACAGTAGTTTAAGAATATGAAAGAGTATGAAAGCTTGTTTCTCCCTTAATCCTGAAATAAGCAGTCTGCGTTTATGACATAGCTTCACAGACGTTCAGGAGGTGATGGCTTTCTTGTTGCTCCTTCATCCCCTAGGGCAGGCCTTCTCAACCTCGCACTATCCAAATGGGCTGGACAATTTTTTGTTGGGGAGCAGGCAGGGAATGACTGTCACGTTGTGTGCATTGTTGGATGTTTAGAAGCATCCCTGGCCTATTCTTTAGAGCTCAATAGCACTTCCTCATACCAGTTATAACAACCAAAAAATGTCTCCAGACATTTCCCTGCAGGCAAAACCACCCCCAGTTGAGAACCTTAGCTTTAGGGTGTTGCCATTGTCTGCATGATAGAATCTAAATGATAGGGTAGTTGTTCAACATTCAAGATTAAAGAAAAGGGAAAGTTCAAGGAGATTCAGAAGCAGTATATAGTCGTGTGCTGTATAAAGGACATTTCTGTTAACAATGGATTTCTGTTATGATAGTGGTCTCATGAGACTGTAATGGAGCTGAAAAATTCCTATGGCCTAGTGATGTTGAAGCCATAGTAACATCGTAGTGCAATACATTACCTTTTCTATGTTTAGATACACAAATACTTACCACTGTATTACAATTACCTACAGTATTCAGTATAATCACATGCTGTATAGGTTCGTAGCCTAGGAGCATTAGGCAATACCATATGGCCCAGATGTGTAGTAGACTATACCTATAAGTTTGTGTAACTACACTCTATGATGTTCACACAATGAAGAAGTCACATCACAATGCATTTCTCAGAACGTATACCCACCAGTCAGCAGCACATGACCATATATCACTTAATCCACATTTGTTGCTGAGAATTTAGAGACGTGACTTCAACTAATAGTTCTTTGCTGAAGGGGAAGATTTAGTAGACAGCATAAACATTGATGAATGGGAGGCAGAAGAATTTACTGAAGCCATGTCTGGTGTAGGCAAGAAGGTTTGAGATATCTAGTGAAGAAGTAGAGGGGTTTGCCTTAGTTCACTGATGGTAGCAGGAGGGAAGACAGTATATAGAATACAGAAGCAGGCAGGTGAGTAACTCTTGCTACAGAGCTTGTGGAAGTGTTTTCCCTACTGTCTTTTATTTCCTCTATGAAACTAGAAAGTAAATCATCAACTGAGATCGAAGATGCAAGTGGAGGGTTGAAGGTTTGAGGAAATAGAAGAAAGAGTTAAATAGTCATCTAAGGCAGTGGAAGTATGAGTGGATTAGGAATCTTTAACAGAATGTCCTGAAAGCATTAAGGGTCCACCTACTGTTTGTGGCCATGAAGTTAAAGCAAGGCCTCTCAGGCCGGCTGTATATTTTCTCCAGCTATATTGAGCTACATAGTGCAGGGGAGGAACAGGCAGACAGTAGGATTTAACTAGGGTTGTGGTTTTGCCAAGTGAGAATGACAAAGCGGGAAAAGAAGAATTTGGGGCTGTTATGCAAGGGAGTGGGTAACTATGGAATTTAAATGGTGTGATAAAGGGAGAAGACATTAAAATGAGGAGGAACAGTAAAAAGATGGCAGGACTGGAGGTCTCAGTAGAGTGGAAGGATTGCTGGGGTTGAGGTACTAGAGGGAGTGACATGGAAACAGTAAGGTGACAGTCAAGTAGTTGATCGCAGGAACTGAGCTTGGGGGGCTTGCAGTTACCGGTAATGACAAAGTCTAAGTACAGAAAAATTGATGGCTGAAGTCAGGGATAGGGTGAGATCTAAGAGAACAGGAGCTCAAGAAGTTAAGACTTAAGAGTCGAATAATCTACATGTACACTGAAATTGCCAGATTGAGAAAGTAGCTGTAAAGTGACAAGGAGACAATGATAACATCAACCGAGAATGATTCCAGCCATAGATAGATCACAATAGTGACAAATGGTTGATTTTATCATCTGATAATATGGGTTTTGGGAAGGGAAAGAGGGAGGGCAAATGTCTGAAAGAACAGCAGGGAGGAAGGAGGTCAACCTGCCCGTCTCCAGAGCCAGCAGTAAGAAGACAGAAAAACAAAAGCAAAAATGGGTTTCTGAGCTGGTTGTATCTTCAGAGGAGAGCCAGGTTTCTGTTAGAGCAAAAAAGTAAAAGGAATTTCAGAAAATAGGGTGAGGATATAGGTTACTTTGCAAAACAGTGGACAAAATACTCCAAAGGGCACAGTGGAAATGCTTCAGGAGTTGCAGTGGATGGGAGACGAGAAGAGAATAGGAAATGCAGACAGTCTTATAAAAATAAAATACAGGAAATAAGAGGAGATAGCTGACTGGGGCCTGTCAGAAGCAGGAATAAAGAGCATCTTATTAGATTAGTCCCAGTAGATTCGAGTCAAGAGTAAAAGGACAGGCCGTGCGTGGTGGCTCACACCTGTAATCCTAGCACTCTGGGAGGCCGAGGCAGGCTGATTGTTTGAGCTCAGGAGTTCGAGAGCAGCCTGAGGAAGAGGGAGACCCCGTCTCTACCAAAAAAAATGGAAAAAATGAGCCGGGCATGGTGGCGCATGCCTATAGTCCCAGCTACTCGGTAGGCTGAGGCAGAAGGATCGCTTGAGCCCAGGAGTTGGGGGTTGCTGTGAGCTAGGCTGATA
>CAUYRT010035287.1:0-91854 GCA_963574885.1 Lepilemur ruficaudatus | reverse complement strand
ATCCTCCTACCTCAGCCTCCCGAGTAGCTGGGACTACAGGCATGTGCCACCATGCCCGGCTAATTTTATTTTATGTATATATCTTTTAGTTGTCCAGCTAATTTCTTTCTGTTTTTTCAGTAGAGACGGGGTCTTGCTCAGGCTGGTCTCCAACTCCTGAGCTCAAATGATCTGACTGCCTTGACCTCTCAGAGTGCTAGGATTACAGGCGTGAGCCACCACGCCCAGCCGCATCTCTTAAAAATAACAACAACAACAACAAAAAAAAAAAACAAGAAGAAAAGAAGCAGGAAAGCATGTAGATATGAATTTCGTTCACTTCAGTTTCTTTCTTTTTCTCCTTATGCCAAGTGGCAGGTGAGCGCCCCTCCCCCGCCTGTGGAGCAGGAAGGAGAGCAGAAACCGAGCAGCGGACGGCGCCTGCTCTTCCGCCAGGCTCGGGCTGCACACGCAGCACCTGAAGCGGGACCGAGGGAGGAGCTGAGCCAGACTCTAGCAGAGGTGAGATGCGTGCTGGACAGGAACAGGCAGAAACGACTAAGACAGAAGCCACTGTGGGCCAGCAGGGAGCTCCAGGCCACCAGCAGCTGCTCTGGGTACCTCTGAGAGCAGAGCAGAGAGGCCCCTGGGGGGCGTGGGCCCTCCAGCATGCCCACCCCCATGCTGCCTGCCTGCTCCTGCCTCCCCTGGCTCTGACAAATCCTGGTTGCCTGACCACCCTTCCTAGGCCCTGCATTCATGTCCAGCCTCTGCCATCTTGACTCGATGACCCTCGGTGTGACCCACTGCAGCGTTTGCTCTGGCCATGCCAGCTCCCGCCTGGACTTGCACATCAGCCTCCCAAACCCTCACAAGCTATTCTCTTCCTCCTTTCCCATAGCGTGGGCTGTGCCATGAGCCAGGCAGCAGCAGGCAGTGGGAGAGGAGAATCACAGGCAAGAAGGCGCAGGGAGGACCCCAGACACCCCCATGGAGGCTTGGTGCTTGGCCAGTGGTCAGTGGGGAGCTGGCACTGTGCTTGGCCCCCTGGGGTGAGAGGTACGGTAGAACTGTCAACTGTAGGTGAACCTACGGTTCAGAAAGAGCCAGAAAGAGGTTTTAGAACTGAGTCCTTCAAATGCAGGCCTGGAGGGTGAAAGCAGAAAGGAGAAGGGAGACAGAGCCTTGGAGCAGGGGTGGGAAGCATGCAGGAGTCAAGGGAGGAGGCAGCAAGCCCAGGAGGCTACAGCTCGCCTGGCCTGGCCATTGGGTGCGGTGGGGATGGGTGTGTTGCACTGGCTGGCAGGTTCAGAGTTGGGGCAACATATTGCAATAGAGAGTGGGACAGAGTATCATTAGAGGAAGTCACATGCTGGCCCATCAAGGACAGCACAATCAAACAGTAGTTGCAATAACTGGGCTGTTATCATCACACTCACTCATTCACATGCCAACATGTTCTGCTGCCTTTTTTAAATTGTCCATAAGAATTTATTTATTAAAGACTGAAAAATATATTAATACTAGTAGAATAGACAAGTAGAGGAGCTTGTGAATTCACTATTTCTAAGTAATTGGTTTTTTAGAAATAAATTATTGCTTGAGGAAATAACATTCTGAGTAAATTTACTACTCTGAGTAAATTTTGAAAGGTTTCCTGGGGGGGTCTCCTTCCCAGGCCAGCCCTCAGGGAGCCAATTCTCTTCTCCCAGGCAACCACTGTTACAGTTTCCTGTGTGTCATGCAAAGATGATTTGTACATATAAAATAAAACACATAAATGTGTGTATAACTGCTTCCCTTTTTTTGTTTTGTTTACAGCACTTTGTTTAATGGGGAAACACTAGAGGCATTTCCACTGAGGTCAGGAACAAGGAAAGACAAGGATGCCCATGGTCTCCACTACGGTTTAATACTGTACTAGAGGTGGTAGCCAATGCAATTAGACAAGAAAAGTCAATTAGAGGCACAAGAATTGAAAAAGTGGGAGGAAAACTATCTCTGTTTTCAAATAATATGACGGTATACCTGAAAAATCTCAGAGCATTAATAATAAAAGTTATTCAATCCAGGTGTGGTGGCACATCTATAGTCTCAGCTATTCCAGAGGCTGAAGTGGGAGGATCTCTTGAGCCCAAGAGTTCAAGATCAGCCTGGGCAACATAGCAAGGCTCCTTCTCTAAAATAAATAAATAAAATGAATAAAATAAAATAAAAGTTACTCAAACAGTAAAAGAAATTAGTGAGCTATAAAATTAACATATGGAAATCAGTAGCCTTCATATACTCATAGCCATAGCCAGTTGGAAGATATTATGGTAGAAAAACCTCAGTGACAACAGAAACAAAAAAGACTTTAAAAGATTAAGAATGGAAATTAAACAAGTAATGTGCAAAGCCTCTTGAGGAAAATTTTAAAATAAACTCCTAGAAGACTCAGAAGTTAATTTGAACAAATGGAAGATATCCCCTATCCTTGAATAGGACAATTCAATATCATAAAAATGTCACTTCTCTCTAAGAAAATTTATAAATTTGACCCGACCCCAATAAAAACAATAATAAGCTTCTTTATGGGCCTAAGAATGCTGACACTTAAGTTCACATGGAAAATCGAATATGCAGGAGTAGCAGGAAAACATTGAGGACAGAAAACAAAAGAGGGACTGGCCCTACAAGAATACCCTAAAGACTGTAATTCAAACAGCACGTGGCTTGTGCGTGCCTGGACACAGGCCACTGTACTAAAATAGCAAGTCCTGAGATAGGCCCGAGTACATGGGAAAATTACCGTGTGATAAACGAGGCATCTTAAACCTTGAGGCGAAGATGGACTTGTTAGTAGAGGTGCTGGGACAGCCAGTGAGCATCTAGAAAAGACACATTGGGGTCCATATGTCACACCATGCACAAGAATAGACTCCAAATGGATCATGGATCTAAATGGAAAAAACGAAATTATCCAAGTTATGGAAGGAGATGGGGTGAAGTCTTCTATAACCGGGGTATGTGGAAAGGTTTTCTAACTGACTCAAAATCCAAATACAATACAATAAAACATTGATTGACTGCATAACAACAACAAAACACTTTTGCACAGTAAACAAAAGCCCCAATAAAGTCAAAAGAAAACTGACAATCTGGGAGAAGATATTTGCAACATATATCACATACAAAGGGATATTCCTAATATTAAAATAAAAAACCTCTCAAAAATGGAGATCATGAAAGACCAAAAGTCTGACTTTAAAAATGGCTTCTTTGACCCATGAACAGACAATCCACATACCACACATACAAAGATTTTAAAAATGGTCCTTAAACATATGAAAAGATGTCCGTGGCCCCTCACAGTTAAAGAAAAGCATCTTAAAACTTCGGTGTGATACCATTTCTTACGGATCAAGAAGGTGAAAATGAAAAGTCTCACGGCTCGCTCGGCATTGGTGAGGCTGTGGGAAAACAGGCATCCTCATATTTGCTGGTGGAAATGCAAATTGGTTTAATCGTTTTGGAAGGAAATTTGGTAATATCTAATGAAACTACATATATACTTACCTTTTGACTCAACAACCCCACTTCCAAGAATTTACCCTGAAGGTACACCTCCAACAATATGGAAATACTTCTGCATAACTGAATTACTTGTTACAGCATTATTTGTAATCGTAAAATATTAGAAACAACGTAAATGTGGAATATCTACGTTCACATGCAAGAATATTTGCATGCGAATGGTTACATAGACCACACAACAATGTATTGTGCAGACGTGAAAAAGAAGGAGGGAGAGTTCTTGAAATGAAGTGGAGTGATTTCTAGGATATGTAGTTAAGCTAAAAAAAAGCATAGTGTGCTATCTTTTGTGGAAGAAAGGAGAAATTAGAAAATATGCATGCATTTATTCATTTCTGCAAAAAGAAACATCAAAGAATACAGCAGAAATGAATGAGATTGACTACCTGTGAGGATGAGTGGGAATGGGGTGGAATGAATCAGGGGTGTGGGTAACACTTTTCCACCATGCTGCATATAGCTTTTTGCACAGTTTTGACCATACTTAAATAAATTAAATCAGCAAAATGGGGGAGGAGGGGAGAATCAACCCAATAACTTCCCTTGCCCTCCCACCCTCCCAAGTAACTCTTGAACACGTTGTGTCGGCTGTTTGGACTGTATGTGCTCAGGCAAAAGACAAAGTGAACAAAGAACCTCTGAAAACAAATTCTGAACTCTTGTTAGGTTTGTTTTCACAGTGTTACAGGTTACCAATGATAAAACTAGGACTGAGCAATTAAGTAAATATACTGAAGATACTAGGAATGAACTTTTTCCCTGTTGGAGAGAGGAAAAACAGATACGGAAAGGGAGAGGCTAGAATGCTCTCTGCGACCCTGGACTGGAGTTGGAGGCAGCAGGGGGGACTCAGGATTCCTAAGATAGATACAGAAATAGGCGTGTGACGTGTGTGCGTGTGTGTGTGTGTGTGTGTGTGTGTGTGTGTGTGTGTGTGTGACTCCTAGGTCTAGCTCTATTCCCTGAGAGTGCCTGGAAGCAATGACAGTCTCTGGAGCAACGAGCCCCCCAAGTGCTCAGCTCTTGGTTTCAAATATCATTAACCAACAAAAGCAACCAGAGCTGCCTGGGCAGGGAAAGTAAAATCTGAACCCAGATGGTTTTGCTGAGCCGGGAAGCGAGGGGGTGCTCCAAGAGTAAAAGGGGCATGTCAAAAGGGACAGGGGTGGGGCGGGGATTACTGTTTTATGGGTAGAGAGTTTCAGTTTTGCAAGATGAAAAGAGTTCTGTCAGTGGATGGCGGTGATGGTAGCACAACAACGTGATTGTACTTAATGCCACAGAACTGTACGCTTAAAACTTATTAACGTAAATGTTATGTTGTGTGTCTTTTACCACAATGAAAAAAATAAAGTGTTTTATTTGAGAGCCTATTTTTCAAAAAGGATACAGAAGCCTGCTCGACCAAGTCTTAGACAGTTTGAGCATTAAAATAAATAATAATAGTAACAAATTATAACCCATCCCATAAAATAAGAATCTAATAGTCCACATTGATATAAGTGAATGAATGAATGAGAAGGGAAATACCTTCCTTGAATAGAATGCCACTCAATAAATGTAGAAGGAATGACAGAGTTAGAAAATCACACAGTAATAATTATTTCAGGCAAGAATAATCAGTAAATACTAAACTTAATGGTGAGATAAATTAGTTGGATGAGAAACAGAATATCAACACAGTCTCAGTGATTCTCCCCTAAGACACTGATTCATACAAAGGGAAAAGGAGTAACTGGCAGACACCACCTTAGCAAAACGATCACAGCTAACCTCACCAGTACTGGTGACACCAGATTCCTCCAGATACGATGCACTGGAAGACAGCATCTCGCTTCTGGGGTCATCTTGGTTAATCATCTGTGTTCTTCAAAACTGAAAGACAGAGAAGCTTCCAGATCAAAGCACTAAAGAGGTGTGACAAGGAGATGCCATGTGTCCTAGATTGGATGCCAGGTGCTGCTGAGCATTGTTTTTTCTTTCACTACAGAAGACATTAGAGGGACAAATGGAGAACTGAAGAAACCGGTAGGTAAGTTCACAGCGTGTGTCGATGTTAATTTCCTGACTTTGATAATTGTACTGTGCTTATGGAGAGAATGTCCTTGTTTTTTGGAAGCCAGCCTGAAAAGTTTAGGAGCGAAAGATCATCAACTGCAGTTTACTCTCAAACAGTTCAGAAAAACAAGGACGGTGAGGAGACAGAATGAAAAAGGAAACATAGTCAAGTGTTAACATTTGGTGATTCTGGGCAAAGGCTCTATGGGATTATTATTATTTTTTTGGTATAATTTTTTTATTATTTATTTATTTTTGAGACAGAATCTCACTCTGTTGCCCGGGCTAGATGCCTTGGCGTCAGCCTCTCTCACAGTAACCTCAAACTCCTGGGTTCAAGCAATCCTCCTGCCTCAGCCTCCCGAGTAGCTCGGACTACAGGCATGTGCCACCATGCCCGGCTAATTTTTTAAATATATATTTTTAGTTGTCCAGCTAATTTCTTTCTATTTTTAGTAGTGACGGGGGTCTCACTCTTGGTCAGGCTGGTCTCAAACTCCTGACCTTGAGAGATCCTCCCGCCTCAGCCTCCCAGAGTGCTAGGATTATAGGTGTGAGCCACCACTCCAGCCCTAATTTTTGCAACTTCTTTGAATCTGAAATTATTTTCAAAATGAAATGTTTTGTTGTTGTTGTTTTAATGCAGGTTTTTCTGATTCAGTTTCAGCCGAATTCTAAAATGAGGAGCTGGACCATCTAAAGCAGTTCTTACTACCAAAGTGCTTAAGACCTGCTTACAGAAACCTTAGGAAATACTCTCTCTCCTGCCCACAGCAGAGACAGGAGAGATGCTTCTGGGAGCAGCTGGATGGCAGAGGGATGCTTTGTCTAGTGGCAGTTGTTGGGGTGCTCCATGGTGGGAGGTGCATGGGGTGCCTCCCCTCTCTGCAAGCTCATAGGGGCTTCAAGGGGGCCATCTGCAGAGCTTGACCTGTGTGTCCCGGATTCTGAGGGGCTGAGGCTAGGCAGTCCCCGTTCTTGGGAAATCCTGCAGGTGAGATGCTGGCCTGGCCAGCTGCTCCTTGGTGGGCTCAGGAGAGGCAGCAGTGCAGGCGGGTCTTGTCAGGGTGGCGCAGGCCTGCTGGCTCCTGGGCCCAGCTGAGGAGCTGGGTGAAGAGACGGCTTGGAGCTGTCCACAGGGACTTTGTGCATGAGGGCTGGGGGAGCTAAGGGTGGCACAGTGGGACCCAGTGGAGGGATCCTTGGGCAGTGTCCCAGAGGCCAGCTTGAAACATCTGCTCCAGCCAGACCAAAGCCATACTAGCAAAGAAAGGGCACCATGTAAGGAAAACCTTTCCTGCCCGTCCTCCTCCTACCCCTATCCCCGCTCCCCACGGAGGAGCCGAGGTGGTGAGGGGTAGGTGCAGGGGGAAGAGGCTGGGGCCAGAAAGAGCAATGAACACCTCTTGGGCCCCTCCCAAGTTCATACATGTCCCTCTGGCTGCAGGGGCTTGAGCCCCAGGGAACAGACAGTAGCTCCCTGGTTCCCTGTGATCAAGCTGTGTCATTGAGAGGTGTTGAGTGGGGAGAGGAGGGTCCGGGGGTGGGAGGGAGGCTGGTGAGAGTCAGACCGGCTGTCATGGCCTCAGAACCCAAGCTGAGCTGCTGAGAAGGGAACCCACAGGAGCAGACAGGACTGCTGGCGGCCGCTGCTGCTCCAGCCCTCGCCAAGGGCTTGGGCTGGCAGGGGCGCCCCTGCTGGTGAGGCTGAGTCACGGCCACACCCCGGGTTGGTGGGGGCCAGCTGGGGAGACCTTGAGCCCCAGGCCAAGGTGGCCCAGCAGGGGCATCGGGACAGCATCCCCGCCAGGCCCTGCTGCACCTTCGTGCAAATTAGAGAAGGCTTCACTTCCTTCCCTTCCTTCAGACCCCCAGCGGCCCTTTCGCGACTTGAACAGTGCCCCCTGGAACCTGTGGACTTGATGGGCCCTCAGTGAGCTATTCCAGGACAGGGTGGGATTCTACTAATAATTCGTTTCTGAAACCCTAAAGCCCCGCACTTGAGGCAGGCTTGGTGAATGTTGACAATTAGGGGAAGTTCTAGGTAAAAGCATGGCGACATACTTGTGACCTTCTAAACATTCCTGTCTATGGACTGATATTCTAGTCTCTCTGGGGTTGATACCTGTAGCCCAGGACTTGGCACATAGCAGGTGCTCAGTCATAATAGCTAATGTTCACTGCATGCGAGAGCACTAAGCAGTACGTACGAATAACATTATGATGTAAATACTGCAAATGGTATAAAGTGAAGCTTGAAGAGGTTTTGTAGCCAGGTGTTGTGAGCAGGGTGCTGTGGAGCAGAGATGCCAACCCTGCACCTCGGGCTTCTGGAAGCTTGTTCTTATGCACAAGTCGTTCTGGCTGGTCAGGATGCACACTCTCTGATTGGACATGCCTGTCTCTCTTCTTAGGTGACTTGAAAATGTACAGGCTCAAAACCAACACCCACACCAAAAATAGGTAGCAGAATTGGTTCCCAGGCAGTTACAAGATCAGATTTGATATAAAGAGCAAAGTTGAGGCTAATCAGAATGTTCTGACATGCTGAACTTGGGGAAGAGGAGAACTGAATCCAAACACCGCAGCAGGGCTGAAGGACGTCAAGGAACTGACAGCAGAGGTGAAGCAAGCCACGCGGGGGCGGGCGTGAGGCTGCTGAATGAGGAGGTTCAAGGCAGGACTTGGCGACATGCTCAGGTGAGAGCTTCAGGATGTGCTTTGTGCGACTCCAGCTCTATCTGCAGCAGAGAGACTCTGTGTCACTCTAGGTCACAGCAGTTTAGCATAAGGGAATGACAGCCACTCTGCTCTGGAGCCTGGGTCATCTGGGGTGGCCCTTTCCCTGCCTCCAGCCCCACTAGGGAGGAGATGGTGAGGTTGGTTCAACCCAGACCAGTGGGACATGGATCTCAAGGGGCAGCCTTTGTCTCGGGCACTGATCTTGGTTCCAGATGATGACAGACAGGGTGGCAGGATGGGCTGCACAGAAGCCCGTGTTCACTGGTCTCTGCACAGATGCTGTGTCAAGTGCCCCTCACAGGTTAGCATGAGGTAGGTACCGTTATTATTCCCAATTTAGAGATGGGGAGAGTGGGGTTCACAAATGTTAAGTGACTTTCTCAAGGTCACAGCTAGCAAGCCACAAAGCCTGGGCTGCTGTCCTTGTCTGAGAGCCTGTACTCTTGACCGCCAGGTCCCATCTCACTTTCAAGCCGAATCCAGAGCCGTATTACAAAGTACAAAGCTGCTCTTCCCAGAAATGGACAGCAGGGGGCAGTGTAACCAGCAGGAATCTGGAGTCTGGCCCTCCTCCAGCTTAACCATCACCCTGAAAAGCATCTGAGGAATGTTTGGATTTCAACCTTGTCCTCTAAACGGGGAGGACATGCAAAAAACCATGAAGAGTGACAATCCGTGATTACAGATAGGGCTATCTGGGAGTCCATGTTTTGTCCAAGCCTCTCAAGCGCACCTCTCCAAACCCAAAGCCTCCTCTAGGGCAGAGACCACCTCTGACATCCTCATCTCTGCCATCCAGTAGGTGCTGCACAAACACAGGATGACCTGAATACTGAGTTGGTGGAGGGAGGAGTCAACAGTCCTCTGCAGAGGTGGGTGCACCTCCTCCCAACCTCAGGCTTTTCCACCCAAACATGCCATGCCCAAGGCCTAGGCACAGGCAGGGGTGTGGTGGCATCTGTTGGCTCTATTTAAGGGCCTTGGGTCTTGGCCCCTGGTTCTTGGCTGTGTCCCTCCTCAGTGAGGTTGCTGCTCCAGGTGGGAGCATTTTAGGTGCTTGCTGAAGGGAGTGCTGTGTCCAGGCATAGGTGAGGGGGCGGGGAGGGGGGCTCTGCACAAACAGGGGAGCAAGATGGCTCAGCCAAAGCCTTTCCCTCCACTCTGGGACCAAAAGTGCCGTCCAGCCTCCACCTGCTACTACCAGGGTTGTAGCCAATGGACAGCTCTGGCAGGACAATGACCAGCCCTGCACTGGGTTCAGATGGGCCTGCGCTGGACCAGCCCTAGAACTGCAGTTTCCTCATCCATAACACGGTGTTGAGAACACCTGCTACAAGGGTGCTGTGGGATTGCACGGGAGGCAGGGAGCAGAATGGCTATTGACTTTGGCTTTAGAGTCAATGAGACCCGGCACTGAAGCTGGCTCTGCTCTTGGCAGCCATTTCCAGCACGATCGAGGGCCCACAATCTCTGAGACTTGGTCTCACCATCTGTAAGATGGGGGTGGGAACAAGATCGATCTCATGGGGTTGCTGTGAGAATTACAAGAGATAATGCAAGGGCACTAGCTGGTCCAGAACAAACCCTCAGTAAACGACAGCTGCTGCTCAGGGTGGTGTTGTTACAGAATGTCTTTGGCCACGGTGGATGGCAAACTAGTCTTCGTTGAATACACATGGTACGTGCGGTGACGCACTTAGAAACGTGTCCAGCACGTGAGAAGCAGAAAGCAGCTAAATAAGATATTAAATAAAAAGGAAGCACAGTGTGGAGGAAGAAGACCCGATCCGTGTCCTAAAGACAGTCCCAGTGTATCTGATTTTTTGTCCCATTCACCTCCACTGTCAGGCCCAGTGTTTGACACCTCTGACACCTGCAGTGTGGCAACGGGCAGCACAGGGATGGGGTCTGTCCTCAAGGGTTTAACTGTAGGGAAACAGATGAGAACATGGTGCTGTGGGAAGGAGGGGGGCTCTGGGCAGGTCCCCCACAACATGAATGTTGGCTCTTACCCTCCCCTCCCCATGGTGCCCGCCCTGCCCCCAGGATCTCCCCACCCCTGTTTTCCCCCGTACACCAGTGCCAGATCAAGCTGCCCAAAATGCCACATTCATGACATTTCTCCTGTGCTTATAAACTGTCCAAGGCCTGCTGCAGGGCCCGCATTCCTCATTGGGGTGAGGCGGCCCCAGATGGGTGAGGGCTGGCCCAGGAACAGTGGGGGCCGTTCCACATCCACCCCAATCTGGCTGAGCAACCCCATGGAAGCTGCTCTGTGCCTCTAAGCCTTAGTTCTGTCACATTTACAGGAGGAGGTTGGGTCATGCAAGCCTGGGTCCTACAGCTCTAGGATAGTGAACTTCCCCTTCCCAACTTTCACTCCTCAGGTAAACTCCTGTTTCATTCAAACTGGCCCACACTTGGCCTCTGGAACACTCTTGTTCCTCCCACTCCAGCTTTGCCCTTTCCTCTGCCCCTACTTGATCCACCCACCCCTCCCCTCATCTCCTGAGATCCTTCCCATGCCCCTTTCTCCAAGACTTTTCACGTCCTCTTTGGGGGGTCTCCTCCCCTTCCAAGGCTGAGGACAGCTCCATCTTTTCTCTCCAGCCCATGTTGCCCTTCTGAGTATCGCACCTGGAAGGACAATAGTCACTTTCCCCACAGGCACCACAAACATATGTTGCCCTCAAACTGAGCTCCTCATCCCTCTGCTCACTCCCCCAGTCTGCCTCCGCCTCTCACAACCACCGTTGACTTGGTTCCAGCCAGGAACCAGGGTGTCAGCCTGACTCCTCCTCCTCCCTCTTCCCTAGCCCCTTGAACCTGAGTCCTTCATTTCCACCTCTTAAGTGTCCACTGGATCCACCTGCTCCTGTCTGGTCCTGTTGACGCTGCCTTGGTTTGGGCTTCCCTTACTGCTGACGCAGACACAGGTGGCCTCCTAACTGGTCTCTTCATGCTCCAAAACATCCTCCCTGCAACCCAAGGGGGGGGTCCAAGTTGCAAATCTGACCATGTCACTCCTCTGCCTTAGCACTTAAGTGGATAAAGAAGTATCTCCTGCTCCAGTTTTGCTTTTGCTAGCAACGGCCAAGGGCTCACTGAGCACCAGGAGTGCTGCGGATCATTCAGGGCCAGTTCACATCCCATCTCATTCATCCGTTCATCCATTCATTCAATATGCTAAATGCCAGGGACTATGCTAGACGTTTACAGACATTATATAATTTAATCTAAATAATGTTCAGGGTCACAACTATTATAACTCCCATTTTGCAAGAGAGGAAACTGAAGCTCAGAGAGGAAGTTGCTCAAGAACACACTGGGGAGTTCCTAGGAGCAGGATCCTAGCGGGTCTTTGACTCACTCACTGCCAAGAGGAAAGGCTCTATGCAGAAAGCAGGGCCTTGGGTGGAACCTCCCCCCATTACAAGGTCAGGCTGCCCAGTGTTCAGCACCTCTGCCTGTGACACTGGATCAATGAAGAAAGCCCCAGGCCGCTCCACGGGGCCCC
The DNA here is from genome assembly GCA_963574885.1 of Lepilemur ruficaudatus. Taxonomy (NCBI): domain Eukaryota; kingdom Metazoa; phylum Chordata; class Mammalia; order Primates; family Lepilemuridae; genus Lepilemur; species Lepilemur ruficaudatus. The sequence goes on along the minus strand of CAUYRT010035287.1, from coordinate 79,982 downwards.
TTCCAGGACCAAGACTGGAACAGTAAGAAGGAGAACAGCTTCCCCTCGGGTTACCTGGGGAATAACTCAGAAGGGGACCCACAGAACCAATCCCTCCTCCTTCCTGATTTACAAGTGGGAAAACTGAGACCTCTTCCAGGATCGCACCCTACAAAAACGCAGTTCTCCTGACTTTGATCTAGTGCCCTTTCTACTCTTCCTCTCTCAGTCTTTCCCAAGGATCCCTGATAACCCACAGTTGGGGAGCAGGAAAGAGGCCTTGGTGGTGGCAATGCACCTGGAACCCACTTGGGTTCGGCTGGCCTGCCTCTCACTGGCTGTGTGAGTCCGCGGTCACTTCACTTCTGTGGCCCCATCTGTAAAATGGGTACAGTAATATCAGCCTCACAGGGTTGCTGAGGGCTTAAATGAATAATACACATACACAAAGCATCTGGCACATAGAGGGTGTTCAGCTAAACTTAAGTCCAACTACTGTCCTCAGAGAACTCATGCGACGGGAAAGAACCCACTCCCACCCATCCCTGGCCCCCACCCTCACACACAGAAAGGGCAGAATGACAAAATATTGGAAAACAGACACAGGCACATGCCTGGGAGAAGTTTCTTCCCATGTTTGATAACCAGACTGCACAAAGGAAAAGCAAGAGTGCGGAGGACAAATGGGGGGTCTCACCCGCTGTTCTCCCAGTGTGGGGACCCTGACCGTCCCCAAACACAGCGGCGTGGCCAAGAGTCCCGGGGCGGGGCGCGCGCGGGGCGGGCGGGGTCCCGCGGCGCTGCCGCACGCGCGCGGACTACAGCTCCCGGCGTGCCCCGCGCGGCCCCCGCCCGCCCCTGCGCCGGGCGGAGGATGCAGACGCCGGCGGGCGAGGAGGATGGAGGCCGGGGAGGCAGCACCGGCGGGGGCGGGGGGCCGCGCGGCGGGCGGCTGGGGCAAGTGGGTGCGGCTCAACGTGGGGGGCACGGTGTTTCTGACCACCCGGCAGACGCTGTGCCGCGAGCAGAAGTCCTTCCTCAGCCGCCTGTGCCAGGGCGAAGAGCTGCAGTCGGACCGGGTGAGGCCCGCGGGGTGGGCGGCGGTCGGGCCGGGGTCCTCTGCTGGCCAGCGCAGGGCTTCTCGGCCTGGCCCGCCCGTCGGGCTGGGGACCCCGCTGGGGTGGCCTCCGAGGAGCCGGAGGCGGGAAGGACTGGCAGGAGGGGAGGGGAAGTGGATCTGAGAGTAAGGGATGTGCCCATTGCCGTGGCAACGGGACAACGCAGGCCGTGGCCATTTGGAGCGTTTGAGCGCGGCCCCCTTCCCCTCTTTTGGGGCCGTAGGGAGAAACAGACATGTAGGGCCTTTCCTCCTCCCCAAAGGGGAAAGAGCTGATGAGCTTGCTTTTCCCTGCCCTTTGGGGTGTGGGTGGCCAAGGGGTGCCGGGTGCTGGGTGGAGGAGTCCTGGAGTGCCTTTGAGCTGGGCTTACTCTGGGAGGAGCACTGGCCGGGAGGACACGATTTCTGGGCTCCCATCCTGACTGCAACAAACTGCATGACCTTGGGTCAGACCTTTCTCTGCTCTGGGCTCAGCCTCCTCATCTGTAACCTGGTCTGGAGTTGACCTCTAAGGTCCTCTGTCCCCTATATCCCATGACCGTCTGATACTCTGACCTTGGGCAAGTCCCCTTCACCTCTTGGTGCCTCTGTTCTCTCTGTAGAGTTGTACTGGTGCCCGCCCTGCCTCCCTGCAGGCTGCACGTGTCCAATGAGATAGTGGCTCCTTTGCAAACTTGTAAACATCCCTCGAAAGTCTAGGGATTTGGTGGAGCTAGGGGGGCTGGCTTCAGGGGGACAGCCTCTAGCAGGGACATTCACTGAGCCTGGCACTGGGCTGGGTGCCACTCAGACCTCCTCTCACTGGATGCTCACAGTGACCCCTAATTATGGAGGAGAGGAGTGAGGCTCAGAGGGGCCAAACCATTGGCCCAAGATCACATAGTCAGGAAAAGGCAGAAGCAGGGTTTGAACCAGGTCTGTCTGCCCCAGAGCCTTTTTTCCCATCCTTTCATCCTTGTTTCAGGGAAGAGCAGATTGAACTGTCCCTCCTTCCCTCCCTGCAGTCCTTTCCCGGGCCTGTGGTGCGGGCATACGTGCAGGGCTGGGCAGCGGAGAGGCCGCATTCTCCTCTCACTGCCTGTCCTTTACCTCCTCAGGATGAGACTGGGGCCTACCTCATTGACCGTGACCCCACCTACTTTGGGCCCATCCTGAACTTCCTCCGTCATGGCAAGCTGGTGCTGGACAAGGACATGGCTGAGGAGGGTGAGTTGGTCCAGGGGGCTGGCCTGGGGCCCACATGCTAGCCCTGCCAGGGCCTTCTGTGGCAGTCCAAACCATTTCTCCCAGCCAGGACAGACATCTGCTTTCTCCCCTGTTTCCTGCCTCTTCCCCTCCCAGACAGGGCCGCATCCCAAAGCCTCCGCCCGGGCTGAGCCTGGGGGCTCTGCCAAGCTGACAGGCCTGAGCTTTCACTGGATGCTGCTGGGGAGGTGATGGAGACACAGAGGACAGAGGGAGCCAGTGAGGCCCTGCGGCCTCTGTCGTAGGCAGGGCTGCCCTTTCTCCCTGGCCTCCTAGGAAGCCAGGTGCGGTCACACCTAGAGGCTGGGCTCGGGGAATGAGGTGGAGACAGGCGTGGGAAGAGCTATCACTCTCTTTCTCTGGGTGATCCAGTATCTCAGACTGCCTGGTGAGGGCTTGCAGTCGGCAAGTGGGTGGGGCGGTGACTCTTCCCTGAGGCTGGCAGCTCTGCAGCACAGTGCTGCTTGTAGGTAGAGGCGGGGGGCAGCAGGGGGAGTCTGCTCCTCAGCAGGGCTTTGGGCCTTCTCAGGCCTGGGTAGCTAAGGCCCTGTAGAAAGATGTCCACATCTGGGCCTAGCAGACGGTGGGGAAGCTATGTCTGGGAGAATGACCGCTTAGCAGAGCCCCAGCCAAGGACGGGGATGATAGTCAGTACCAAGTTAACTCTTCCTTGGGGCATACGGTATGGCTCTGGGTCAGCTAACCCAACCAGGCCAGCTTGTACATGTCACTTCTCCTCTCGGCATCTCCCATGATCTCTATAAAATGGGGGTGGTGATCTGCATCTTGGAGAGCATGCTTTGGAACCACAGATGTCATGAGTCCTGTGCCCGGCACTTGTGCCTGTGTGTAGAGCACAGCGCATGCCTCCCCACTCAGGGCCATGGTCTCCCCTCCCTCACTCCTGCAGGATACAGTGGTCGGGAGGCCAACCAACTCCTCGGTAGGTCAGGGCTTCGGCATCAGAGCCCACCGTAGGTACCTGGCTCTGCAGAGCCCCGAAGCTTCCCGCAGAAGCCCCAGGGGAGCACAGATGTCATGGGCGTGGCCTGGGCTCAGGAGCAGGTCCCACGGGGAGGGGAGGTAAACACTCCAGCTGCGTCACAGCCAACACTTGTTTACAGGTTCTGTGTTTCAGAAAGCCCTGCGACTCCCAGCACCTTCAGACAAGGCTAGGGCCCCCATAGGGAATCTTGGGGGAGACTTACTAGCTGTGTGACATTGGGAAAGTTACCTAACCCTTCTGTGCCTCCATGCCCCCATTAGTGACATGGGGTGACAATAGCACCCACCTCTCTGAGCTGTCGTGAGGATAAAAGGGCAGCAGCAGTGCAGCATGTAGCTCATGTGGCAGCTATAAATACAGATGTCGCTTTGCTCGCTACTTGCGCTCATCTCCTGCTGCGCGACCCGGTTCCTAACAGGCCACAGACTGGTACCAGTCCGAGGCCCGGGGGTTGGGGACTGCAGGCTATGAGCAACAGAAATTTATTTTTCAAAGGTCTAGAGGCTGGAAGTCCAAGAGCAGAGTGCCGGCATGTAGGGCTCTGGAGAGGGCCGTCTTCCAGGTTGCAGACTGCTCACTTCTTGTCGTATCCTCACGGCCGAAAGAGAGAGAGCGTTAGCTCTCTGGCCTCTTATTAAAAGGACACTAACCCCATCATGGGGACTCCACCCTCGTGTCTTAATCACTTCCCAAAGGCCCCCCCTCCCCTCCTAATACCGTCACACTGGGGATTAGTTTTCAGCATATCAACTTTGGGGGGACACAGACATTCAGTCCATACAAGGCCGTGTCCCCAGAGCCCAGAGGTCCATCAAGGAAAGGCCCAGAAGGTCCCCTGCCTTGTAGAGGACCTTTAGGGGAGTCTAAACACCTGGGAGCTCCTTCCACTTTACTGGTGGGGTGACTTGCTTAATCTCTCAGGTCAATTCAGGTATAAAATGGGGACAGTAATACCTGCTTTCCTCATGTCCCCAGGACTTGTGATGAGCGCACCGGGGGTTTTGCAGAGTGTGAGGTGCTGCAGCTGGGTGCTCCGCATGCACAGAGAGCGTGCATTTCTGGTGGGAAAACACCAGCTCCGTAGTCTGAGGAGCTTGAACTTACTCTGCCACTTACTGGCTGTGTGACCTTGGACAAGCTGCTTGTCTGTTAGAGCCTCAGTTTCCCCAGTTGGTCAATGCAGAAGACGAAAGTACCTACTTCTGGTTCTGAGAATTAAATGCCATCAAGGGTGGAATGTGCCTACATGGTGCCTGGCGCTCAGCATGTGCTCGATCAGTGGGGGCAGGTACTCGGGTCAGCCAAGGCCCTCCTCATGGTAACATTCTAGGGATCAGTCCCAGCGAGCATGCTGTCTCTTGGTAACCCTAGAGCAGCCCAGATCGTGGACTGGCAGGTGTCCCTGGGTTCCCATGCTCAGCACAGTGGGAGGGACTTGGGGCTGGCTGAGGGGCGTCACTCAGCCCACAGGGAGCGTGGGCTCCAAGGAAGGAAGGGCTCCCTCTTGCCTGACCCCTGACCTAACAGATGCTCAGCTCACCTCTCAGATGTGGCTGGAGCAGGAGGTGGGTTTGTGGGCAGAGGGGACAAGGGGAAAATGGGGCTTGGGGGCTGTAGGAATGACCTGGGGGCTGCTCTGTCTTTGCCAGGGGTCCTGGAGGAAGCGGAGTTCTACAACATTGGCCCGCTGATCCGTATCATCAAAGACCGGATGGAAGAGAAGGACTACACAGTCACCCAGGTGGGACTCAGGGGCAGGTGGGGAGAGGGAGGCCTGGAGGGAGGGGTTGGGGAGGCTGAGCTGGCCTGTAAGGAGAGGGGTGGTTATCGGCACCCCAGACTGGGAGATGTGCTGGGGTTTTGTGTCTGCCTTGCTGTGTGACCTTGGTACAGGCACGCCCCTCTCTGGAGCCTGATTTCCTCTCATGGGATATAGAGGTGCTGAGAGCTGCTGTCCCTTCCTCACAGGGGTCAGTGTGGGGGTTCAGGGGCCCTGCAGGGGTATGAGTAAATTGTGCATTTTGTGGGATCAGGCAGTTCCTTAGTGGGCACAGCACAAGCTATTGGGGCTGGCATTTCTGAGCTTGGACCCTGGGCCTCGGTGATCAGTCTGCGGGAAGAGGTGGAGAGATTTTCTGCCCACTTGGAGGAGATGTGGGGTTTGGGGAACAAGTAGTGAGGCACCATCTCCAGTCCCTGTGTCTCCTGGAGGGCTTGACTACATTGGCAACCCAGAATGTCCCCCAGGCCCCACCATCCTTCACTCTTGTATCACCGGTGTTCCAGTTCTGGCTCTGCCACCCTTGAGCTGGGTGACTTTGGGCAAGAAACTCAACCCCAGTAAAGAGCCCCATAATCCGCAGAGCTCTTGGAAGGGTTAAGCGAGGTCATGCATGTTGAGTGCCTGGTACATAGTAGGTGCTCAGGACGTGGTTCCCTCCTGGCCTGCTGCTCCTCTTTCTCTCCTTCTTTAGGTATATTATTGGGTGTGGCAGCAGGCGCTTATGCCCCCAGGGTGCCTGGTGCTCCCACAGGTGCCCTCCACGTGGCCCTTCTGTCCACAGGTCCCACCCAAGCATGTGTACCGCGTCCTGCAGTGCCAGGAGGAAGAGCTCACGCAGATGGTCTCCACTATGTCTGACGGCTGGCGCTTCGAGCAGGTGGGCTGGGGACACAGGCCACTGCAGTCCCCACCTGGGGTCTTCTTAAATCAAACTAAACGAGGTTAGGAAAGACCACACAGCAGCAGATTGACTGAGGGGGAGAGAGGATAGGAGCCCCACTTGGCACAGGGCAGTGCCAGGGTCCTCGAGGGTCGGGGTCCTCACGGCTGGGTAGTGATCTACATGGTAGTATGGGCAAGTCTCATAATGCCAAGTGACAGCTCAGGTGCAAGGAGACCAGATCCACAGGGTGAGTGGAGTCCACCTTGAGTCTGTGTGTCTTGAAACTCTCGAGTTAACACATACGATTGTCACAACTGCTTAGGCGTAGCTTCCAGGGGCCCCACGAGGGACGTGCCCAGTTACAAGCATTGCCACATTCAGGGAAGCCCAAAGCAGTGGCTGCCCATGTGGTATTTATGTGCCCTGTGGTTCCTCCCAGTCCAGAGGCAGTTTACCAATCCAGGGAGATCTTTATCCTGAGCAGCGTGGCCCTAGTAATACAGCCGAGGTCTCGCCTCTCGCACTTCCAGAGGAACAGAGCCAGAAAGTGACCCTGGAGTCAGGGGTGCCCTTAGAGAAGGGGGAAGGTTGGCAGCCTCTGATCCACAGCCACCCACACGCTCCTGCAGTGGAGACTGAAGCAGGCAGAAGGCCGGGCCCCCCAGGGTGGCCTGGTGTGTGACGATCAAGCCCAGGCCAGGAGCCACAGGCTGTATTTGCCTCCGGGCCTCACAGTGACAGGTTCGCCACCTTGCACAAGTCACGTCTCCTCTCTGGGCCTCAGTTTCCTCATCTGTGTTGTGGGCTAATAACGCCTCCTTGCAAAGATTAGAAGGCCATTAGTGAAGTTCTCAGCCCTGGGAGGGACTCCGTGCATTGGCCCTCGTGCCATGCAGATTAGTAGAAGTACTGTGGTTAAGTCTGTAAGACTCTCAGAAGGGACTTGGGATCCCATATTCAATGCCTGTTCCACCTCTCCCCTGCTGGGGACCTCCAGCAGGCCACCATCTCTCCAGGCTTTTTCTGCCTAAGGGGGTGACATCTTTCTGCCTGCTGAATGAGGGTCTCTGAGGACTGAATGGGACCTGTCCTGTGCAAGGACTTTATTAGCCAGAAGGGCCCTGTGGGTGTGGTTATTCTAAGGACTGCAGAATAAGCCTGGGGCCACTCTGAGAGCCTGCGGGAGTCTTCGGCAGTTGCACAGGCTCTCACATTGAGCAGGTCGGGGCCGCTGGTCACTTGCCCGCTAACATGAGGAATGGCACCCTGTTCTACCTCTGCTTTCGAGAGTGAAGGGAATATTCTGTGGGGCTCCACCATGCAAACCTACCCTGCAACCTTGTCCTGGGGCTGCACCAGCCACATCTGGGAGAGGAGCCAGCCTGCCCATCATGGGCCTCCGCCTGGATCTGAGGCTAGGCTGGGGTGGTGGGGAGGGATGGTGGTGATGCTGCCACCCTTTTCCAGGGCTCGGCCAGCCAAGCCAGGTGCAGAGGCTGGTCCTGGGGAACAGCCCAGAGGTGCAGACAGGAGGGGAGAAGACTTTGCAAACCCAGGAAGGGGCCTGAGGGAGCAGCAAGGTCAGGATATAAGCTGATATCTTTTTTTTTTTGACACAGAGTCTCACTCTGTGGCCCGGGGCTAGAGTGCTGTGGCGTCTGCCTAGCTCACAGCAACCTCAAACTCCTGGGCTCAAGCGATCCTCCTGCCTCAGCCTCCCGAGTAGCTGGGACTACAGGCATGAGCCACCATGCCCGGCTAATTTTTTACCTATATTTTTAGTTGGCCGATCAATTTCTTTCTATTTTTAGTAGAGACAAGGTCTCACTCTTGCTCAGGCTGGTTTCAAACTCCTGACCTTGAGCAATCCACCCACCTCGGCCTCCCAGAGTGCTAGGATTACAGGCATGAGCTACCGCGCCCGGCCATAAGCTGATATCTTGACGGGTGCCGAGGTCCACCTCACCCTGCCCCAACCTGCATCTTTCTCGCCATGCTCTGCCCCTCCAGTTGGTGAACATCGGCTCCTCCTACAATTACGGAAGTGAGGACCAGGCGGAGTTCTTGTGCGTGGTGTCCAAGGAGCTCTACAGCTCCCCACACGGGCTGAGCTCCGAGTCCAGCCGCAAAACCAAGGTGAGTCCCACCCAGCCTAGCCCTTGTCTGCGGAAGGCTCCCCCGGCTCTTTCCACCCCTCCACCCCTGCGCCATCCCGCTGCCTTCTTTCTCCCTCCCGCTGCACATGCATAACCCCATGGTCACAGCCGATGCCATCCATCTCATGCCGCTGCGGTCCTGTCTGCTCACGCGTTACCCAGGCCCAGGCTAGGGAGCAATGAGATGGGGCGATCCTGAGTGTGCGGCCAGGGCGGACTCAGATGCCGCTTGAATGACGGCCACGTGGTGGCCACCGGGTCCGTGGCTTGAGGGGGAGTACACTGATAGATGTTGGGGCAGTGTGACATCCTCTGTATGACCTTAGAAAAGTCCTGTCCTCTTTTAGCATCTTTGTTGTGTTCTCTGTGACATGAGAAGGGTGGACTATATACTTTCTATGGTGGCTTCCAGCTTGGAATTATTGGGATCCCAAATGGCCAATTTATTCCCCAGGAGTGGGTGAGTGTCCCCAGCCGGTGCGGGGAAGCTGGATCTGTGAATCCTGCCCCTTTCCCAGTCCTCCTCCTTAGGTGCCCTGCAGGGCGGTGGTCAGGAGCTCTGTGGGGCCTGGCCCCTTGTTTCCACCCTGGCCTTCGAGGCAGCCTCCCCAGAGCACGTCTGGCAGCATCTGCCCACGAGGGGAGGGGGTTGAGCAGCGATCCTGCCACCCTGGACCCAGAGCTGGTCAGACACCCTCAGGGCCTCCGACAGGGCTGGCAGAGCAGGCGTGAGCCAGGCTGGGAGGAAGACTGTTCCCACTGGGGCCTATCCCTGTGCGCTGGAGACTTAGGAACTCTGGCTTCTGTCTGTCTGTCTGCCTGCCTCCCTCCCTGTCCTGCTGTGACTCCCCTGCCCACCCCACCACACCGGTGCCAGTGGCTGGCGCTGCCTTGCAAGGGTGCAGAGTGAGGCCACAGCTTCTGCCTCTCTGGGCCAAAGCCTGAGGACCTGGGGTGCCAGAGACAGTGGCTGGCGTCCCAGATCTGGTGGTGTGTGCCCTGGGGCTTCCTTGGCCACACTTCTATTCAGGGTCAGTCTTCCCAAACAAGGCCCTCCCAGGCGCCCCTCGGGGATGCCCCAGCCACATGCCCACCTCGCCCCCTGCAAGCCCTTGTCCCAGCCTCTGTAACTGCAGTCAGACCTACCCCTGAGCATCCCCGCAGGGCCCATCCTCCGCTGGGTTCCCACCCTCCCCCAGCTGCCCAGGGGGCTGGAGAAGATGCTCCAGCTTCTTTGGCCGGCGTCCTCTCCCCTCCTGAGGTCTCCTTCATCTTGCCTGAGATTGGGACCCTTGGGGACAGCAGCCAGCAGGCCCTGGCCTCCTTGTTAGTGTCTCCACTCTTTCTTCCCTGGGTCCGCCGGCTGGTTCACAGAGCACGGAGGAGCAGCTGGAGGAGCAGCAGCAGCAGGAGGAGGAGGTGGAGGAGGTGGAGGTGGAACAGGTGCAGGTGGAGGCAGATACCCAGGAGAAAGGTGCAGCCAACCCCCAGGAGAATGATTGCTAATCAGAGCCGGAGCCTCCCGCCCACTCCCTGCTGGAGCCAGCTGCAGAACGGGACCCTGGGGCTGCGGGGGGGCGGGCCCACCAGGGTTAGCTCAGCCACTCGCCTGGCCTCACCTGCATAACCATCCCTTCTCTCACTTTCTCTTTGCAGCCCAGTCATCTCAGGATCCCGCTAACCCTTCCTCCCTCCCACCACCGCCTCCTCCGCCTCCTGCTGGAGGTCCTGCCTCATCTTCATCCACCTCCTCTTCCTCCTGGATCTCATCTGCACCCTGCCTCTTCCCTCTCTGCCCCTGTCCGGGTTTTCTCTCTGCCTGCTCACGCCTCCCTCCTGGGGCTGCCCTGGTCCCAGCCTCCTGTGCCCTCCACCCAGGACCCCCGGCCTCATATCCCAGAGCATCTTGCCTGCCGCCTCCTGCGCCCCTTCCAGCACCTCCTGCCTCCCAGCCTGGGGAGGGGGCGTGCAGCGGCACCTCCTCTGTGCCCACCAACCCTGCCGGGCACCTCTGAGGCTGGGCCTCACGCAGGCCTGGCCCTGTCCTGCCCCGCCGCCTCCTCACGTTTCCTCCTTGCAGGTTCCCGTCTGCACCCTCTCAGACCTGAGGCCGAGCTTGCAGTGAGGGCTTCTCCTCGGCCCCTCGCCCGCCCCCAGAGCTGCCACCCCTGGTTTGTAGCTTGGCGGAGCTGGAGGGGGGGGTGGAAGCGAGGAGGGTGCTCATTTCTTGTTCCTTGGACTTGAGCCCAGCTTTCGGCTAATTTTCTCCACCCACTAAAGTTTCGCAACTGATCTTGGCCTCGGGGCGAGGCTCTGAGAGGAGAAGAAAGTGAAGGGGAGGGAACTCTGCCCTCCCACCCGCCAGTCAGCAGGGGCCCAGGCTGGGGAGGAGGGAAGGAAAGCTGAAGCCAGCAGCCTCGGCCTCCTCCCTGCGCGTCCAGGAGCTCCGGCCTCACTGCCTGTGATACTGAGCTCCCTCATTCTGTGGGCATAGGGAGGACGGCCACATTTGTGTGCCCTTGGCCTATGAGGAGTCAGCCAGAGCCAGCTAAAGATTGCAGTGTGGCAGAAAAGCCCTGGCCAGGTGCTCACGGGAACCCTACTCTACCTTATCTGCTTTCTGTGTGACCTTGGACAAGTCACTGTCCCTCTCTGGCCACAGTTGCCTCTGAAATGGGGACAGACAGCTGGTCTCTGTGCCTCCTTTTGCCTGGGGCGGTGCTGACCTGCCTCTCCTGGCCCTGACCCCCGGGTCAGAGTCTTGGCCAAATCTGGCCATCCCTGGGCAGATCCCAAGATGGGGCCTGGGGCTCCTGGACGGCTTGGTTGGGGTCCCCCTCCTGCTCCCCTCCTCCTCAGTTCTGAACCCGCCTCCTCTGGGCCTCAGCCCCCTCCCTCCCACCGAAGGGAGCCTGTGACTCACCTGCCGTTCTCTCTCCCTCTCTCCCCCGTTTCAATCTCCTCTCTGCATCACCCCTCCTCACTGCCCGTCCTCCCCCGTCCTCCTGCCCCTTCCCTTCCACTCTTATTTTCTAGCTGTTACAAGCCAGAGGCACCCGGATGTGAGGCCCCAGATCACCTCCAGGGACTTGGGGTTCCCATCTGAAATCCTCTATTTTTGTTCCGCGGGGTGGGCTCCCGGCCCGAGACCGAAGAAGTGCTCTCCCCGCCGCCACCTCTGCCTGCGCCTGTGGGGCTGTGATGTGCCCCTGCCTCCGGGGGTGGGTGGGAGGCACGCTGGGACCTCTCAAGGCCTGAGGTGGGCCCTGGGGCCCCTGGGCAGAGCCACCTGCCCCTGGCCCAAGTGTGGCACTGTCCAGCTGTGTCTCCCAGGCCCCCGTGTCCCCTCCCCTGGGTACCCCTGCTGCATGGCGGATGCACTCCCCTCCTGCCCAGTCACATCACCTCCTTGAGCCTTCGGCGTCCAGTGGGGTGACTCCTCCCCCCCATCATGGGGCTGCAGTTGGGGTGCAAGGAGAAGCAAGGCCCCCGGAAGCCCTGGGGAGTATCTCGGGCTGCCCTCCCTCCACCTCCGCCTGGAGGGGGAGGACCCAGCCCAAGCACCAGGTGGAACGCTGGGTTTGTGAGTGGAGATTCAGGGTCTGGGGGGGTGAACTGTGTGGGCGGTTGGCCGTGTCAGGAGGGGTGGGTGACTTGGCCTTCACGTTGGCTGTCCCACCTACCCGCAGCCATCTGCATCGCTGGCAGAGTGCCCTGGCCTGGTGGGGGGCAGAAGGTGCTCGGCAGGGGCAGTGGAGTGACTCAGGAACTTGTGATAGGGAAGGGGACACTCCCCTCTGCCTAGGGCAGAGCCTGGGTGTGATGGGGCTGAGCGAGGGGCTCCTCCTGTGTTTGGCCTCCCAGGATGGGCACAGGCTTCTCATCCGTGTCCGACCCCCCCATGTAATAAAACCTAAAGAAACAGCGGGCCTGGCTACCTCCCTCTTTCTCTGGGCCACTTACGGGGACAGGGGCTAAACTCAAGGCGAGGTAGACTGACCCAAAGGAATGGGGCTTTCACTAAAGCCCAGGGACCCTGCCTGTGGGGCTGAGGAGCTGGGGGGCACTCTAGGTCCTCTGCCCAGAGGCCAGATGCGGAGAGCACCTCCTCTACCACGCGGCTGGAGCCAGGAAGTGAGAGCTGTAGTCAGAGGCCCAGCCTGCCTCTGCCGCATCCAAACCTGGGATGCCCCCTCCACTGCTGCTCTGACACCTCTGAGCCTCCTCCGCCCTCCCTGCCGCTGCCACCCTCTGCCCCTGGTGCCAGGAAGTATAGACACCTAGGACCCCGTTCCACCCTCTCTGAGTCTGCTGGACTCTCGGCCTTCTCTTTCCTGCGCCGCCAGGGCCCCAGCCCCTCACCCCACCCTGGCCGATTCCCTCAGCTCCCTAGTCCTGCCGAGTCTCCCGCCTCGGGGGTAATCCCTGCCAGGCAGTGCCCCTAAGGTGAAGACCCTCCATGGTCAGGACAGGGCACCCTGGTCACCACTCACTCTGGGGACACTTCACTCGCAAAGGTGACCTTATTTCTCATCCAACTTTGCTTGCGAGGGTCACTAGGAGGCTTGTCAAAGAATAGATTACCCTCCTCCCCAGCTGGATTCTGAGCAGTTAAGACTGGGGTGGGGCCCAGGGATTTGCACTTTAGCAAAGCATCCAAGGTGATCCCAGCTCTGTTCTGCCCACCCCTACCCGCCGAGCTGCCCCATCCCTTCCGGGCAGGACCCAGCTGGGGCTCTCCCTGTCCCCACTGCCCTTCCACCTCATCCACCCACGTACAGGTCAGTGGCTCCCCTCTCCAGTCTGGGTCCCCCTCAGAGGAACCCTCTCTTCCTTCTCTCAGTTAGGCTTCAAGAAACAGTGGGCCACACTTGTCTCTCCCACACCCCAACTCCAGCTGGCCTCCTTGCTCCATTGCCACTGCCCCCATAGGTCCTGGTGACCCTGTCCTGAGCGAGCCTCCAGGCCATCCCACTGTGCTGCTCGGTCCAGGCCCATCCTCTCCTCCCTGCCCGCAGCTCCCTCCACACTGGTGTCAGTGGGTGGATAAGAATCCCCTGTGTCAAGTCTCAGGTCCTCCAGGCAGCCTTCCCTGACATTCCTGGTGCCACCCATAGCCCCCTCTGCTTGCTCATCCTCCCCGCTACTCCTGAGGTCAGGGGCCAAGTTGTGTTCATCTCCATGGCCTTAAACAGTCCTTGACACAGTGGGAACCCATGAAATGCTAGTTCAGTAGACGACTCAAAGAATGCAGAGGGAGTGAGAGTCGTGCTGGAGGGAGCCAGGAGGTCCATACCGCCTCCACTCCTAACGCCCAGCACTGTCGTGAGGACGCCCTTGCCCCTCTCTGAGCCTGTTTCCTCCCAAGGTTCCAGAAAGAGCCCATCACTGGACCGATCCTTCACTCTGACCTGAGGGTCCCAAACCATTGCCTTCCTGGAGTTTCTCCTGGGACCTGGGCAGCTGCCCTGGAGGCTCCAGCTCTCAGTGGCCACACCTGTCTCCACTGACCCCACCCAGCCTTCTGGATACCGGTGGAACAGGCTGAGCAGGAAGCAGGGTCTGCTTCAGTCAAGGGCATGAGGCTGGTGCTGGGTCTCCATTCAAACTCCAGCAGCAGAGCTGTGGATCAGGTGGTTTTATTCCCCAGGGCGGCTGGGCTCATCTCGCCACCAGTGGGGGGAGTCTGGGCGGTGAAGGCCCACATGGCAGGTAGGGGTGGGGCAAGGACCCTGGAGCTGAGGCTTCCCCACCCTTTGGCTTACGGTGGCAGCTGGCCCACCCAGCAGTCTCCAGTGCTCCGAGGGTCCCCTCCTCTGGGATACCTTCCACCCCCACCTCGCAAGTTAGACCCGGGGCTCCACCTGCTCTCTGGAGCCAGGGCTGCCCCAGCAGCCTCTGCCCTGGGAAGGGGGTTCTCGGACACTCCTGCTGGGGACCTGGATGCCAGCATTATCACTGCTGAACCACCTCCCGGAAGGCAGCAGTGCAAGAGGGGGAGAGAAGAGAGAGATTGGGAGACAGAAGGGTTGGATGTGAACCCCTCCAGCTGGGACTGGTGGGCTTGGGTCCGGAGGACATCTCGCCCACCAGTGGAGGGCCCTGCTCCCTCCTCCTGCCGTCACTGCAGCAGACTTCAGGGAGCAGGCGGGGGACCGATGCCACCTCCTCTCTCCATAGGGCCTGCCTGCCCCCGACTGGTGCATGCCCTGGACTCTTGAGTCCATCAGGTAGGCCCCGGCTCTCCAGAGGCAGCTCCTCAGGTGAGCACCTGCTGGATCCAGCCGATCACACCTGTGATGCGGGTGTAGACGCCAAAGTAGTTGGGCCGGCCACAGCCCAGGCCCCAACTGACCAGTCCTGCCAGGAACCAGCGGCCACTGGGTGCCTTGCACACCAGCGGACCACCTGAGTCACCCTGAAAGGGAGAGAGAGGAGACAGGGCTGCATCAGGGCAAGGGAACCCCCCTTCCAGACAAGGGGACGTGGGGGCTCCAGTCCTGAATGTTGGGAATTTGTTGGGTGTGAGAAAGTCATGTCCTCTTTTGAAGCTCTGCTTCCCCCGCACCTGCTAAATAGAGAGAGCCCAGACCAGCCCTGCCTGGCCCCAGCGGGGCCCGGCTCTCGTGCGTCCCCACGCCCCTGCTCTACCTCTGCCTTCCTTCTGTGGCTGACACCCCTCCTTCCTCCTCGCGTCCCCTTTGCTGGGTGACCCTGGGCCAAGTGCCAGGGTGGGCAAGAAGCAGAACTGGGTTTGGGCCTAAGACCTGCCCACCACAGGTTCTCTTCTGATCTGTGGCCCTGCAACCTTGGGCAAACCCCTGACCCTCTCTGAGCCTCAGTCTCCTCGTTTGTAAAGTGGGGACAGCCATCGCCACCCCTGGAGGCTGGAGGCTTCCGCAGGCAGATGTGAGTGAAGGGCCAGGCCCTGGGTGATCTGAGTGTCACCCTCTCTCCCTCCTCTCGCCCACACCTCAAGGGAGTCACCTGGCAGGCGTCCTTCTTGCCCTTGCGGTAGCCGGCACACAGCATGCGTGGGGTCACCTGATAGCGGTAGGCCTCGCTGCACAGGTCCTGCGGGATCAACTGCACGTCCACCTTCTGCAGCGCGTTGCTGGTGGGGCCTGCGTGGGGCCGAGGGCAGAGGGCAGAGGTGAGAAGGTCTGGGGTGACTGGGAGCCCACCACTATCCCTTCCGTTATTCCCCTCCCACCCCAGGAGCTGTGCCCACCCTGCCCCTACTAGGCATAGTGCCTGCCCTTCCACCTCAGTCAACCCGTCTGGCTCCTTCTTTGTGTGGTTCATGGTGACAGAGCCCCCGGCCAAAGCCTATAGGACTAGGGTCTTCCCCAGCCTCCTGCCCCTCTCTCCTGCACTCCATGGCCACTGACACCTGCTCGCAGCCAGGGACTTGACCGCATTCAGCTGGGGCAGCCCAGGCATCGGTGTGTTTTTTGAAGCCCCACAGGGGGTTCTAAAGTGCAGGTAGCGGGGAGAACTCCTGACCTAAGATCCCTCTGGGGGCCTGCAAGGCCCTGCCTGTCCTTCTTGCCATCCTCAGGGGGATGACTGTCTCCCCCAAGAATGTTCTTTCATCATCTTGTTATCCCCTCTGCTTAACTTGATGCTGGGTATACAGTAGGTGCTCACAAATGTGTCGTTGAATGAATGAATGAGTGAATGAGTGAGTGCCCAATCCCTGCTTTGCCAGACTCTCTGTCATCCTCTTGGACAAATCACTTTTCCTCTGAGTCCCAGTGTCCCCATTTTTTAAATATCCCTGTGGTCCTGCTGCCTCCAGACTGCAAATTGCCGTACACAGTTTTCAAGCTACCACCATGAGGGTTGCAGGGTGTGGCCACAGTCATGCCAGCCGGGCCTGTGTTCCCAGGACTGTGAGGTGGCCTCCAGGGACAGCCAGCACTGGTCAGTTAAGGCCAGAAGGGGAGGGACCCCTATTTCTGGGAGTTGGAGCAGAAAGAGCAGGGGTTTTGGGGGCAGGCAGTGCTGGGTTCCAGTCTCTGCCCCTGTCTCTCTGGCTGTGTGACTTTGAGCAACTGCTAAATGTCTCTGAGCCTTGGTTTATCCATCCAAAAAATGGGGCCGTAATACCCACCCCAGGGTTATTAGGTATCTTACATGCAATCACGTTCCCCTAAAATCCACCCTTGATGTGGAAAGTGCTAATAATTAAGAGCCTCCACCCTCGCTGCCCAAGGCGCAGAGGGTTGGAGCTTGCACTTGGGCATGGAGTCCCTGGCCTGCCCCTTTGCCTCACATATGTCTGTGACCCCGGTTCTCCTTAAATGCCTTCCAGAAGGGAGAGAAGAGCCAGGAGGGCAGGGGCCTGTGGACCGTATAAAAGGCGATTTTCTTCTGTAAAATCCAGCCCAGTGGAATCCCAGGGCTCGAGGGCCCGGGGGCTGGGCCCCAGACCCCTGCCCCCTCCTCCACACCCTGGTGTTGCACCCTGTCTCCCTCAGTCCCCTGCTCACCGCCCTCGCGCAGGGCGCCCCAGCCCGTGATCCAGCAGTGCAGGCCCGGCTCGAAGAAGTGGGAGCGCGCGGGTAGGCAGACGGGGCGCACGGCGGCCGAGCGCACCACGGGGTGGTCGAGCTGCAGCAGCGCCACGTCATAGTCGTGGCTGTCCTCTTCGTGGTATGGGTGCAGGAGCAGGCGGCTCACCTTGAAGGACACCTCGCCCGGCCAGCGCGAGCTCTGCCACACCTTGCCCAGGAACACGGTCCACAGCGCTGGGGACGCCATGCTGGGCGCAGGGACGGGAGGAAGGCGTCCTGCTGTGTGGCTGCCTCGCCCATCCAGGGACCTTCACAATGGCCAGCTTCCCCGCCTGGGACGCTGTCCTCCACACCCACCCCTCCCCGCCCCCCGGAGGCCGCCGCAGCTGGGGGCACAGAGTTCAGTGTTCGCACTGGAGGCCACCTGCCGGGGTCCAACCCCAGCTTCATCCCACCCTAGATACACGTGTGTGCCTCTCTAGGCCTCTGTCTCTGCATCTGTGAAATGGGAGTAGCATTTTCTACTCATGTTCTTGGGAATAAAACCAAGTATATAAAAAATTTAGCACAGTGCCAGGCGTGGACAGATATTTCTCTTTTTTTCCCTGTGCACTTTACAGACTGGGGCTGTCTGAGCTCTCTCATGGGGAGGGGGTGGGAGTTGAGTGTGGGGGAGCCAGGAGGGACCCACAGCCGGGATGCCAGGTGTGCCCACGGCCTTGAGGCTTTTCTTTACCTGAGGGCACTGGGGAGCCAGAGATGGGGTTAAAGATAGCAGTGGTCAGAGCGCCCTGGCCCCTGGCAGGGGACAGGAAAGGGAGCTGGCCTCTGCTAGGGGTGGGCTCTGGAGCCTGGACTGGCAGGAGGTGGGGGGGAGGTTTCAGCCCACCAGGTGGGCAGGGAAGATGGCCATGGGGCTGGACGAGATGTCCCCTGGGGGGCGCTTTCCTGGCCCTGCCCACCATGCCCTGTGGGCTCAGTCACAGCTGTGGGGAGCATGGCTCATGACCAGGCCAGGCAGTTCTGCCTTTACTGTATCCCCAGCATCTAGCACAGCCCCTTGCACATAGTAGGAGCACAACAGATATCACTGAATGAATGAATGGGTAAAGGAATGAATGAATCACTGACCCAACTTAAAGCAAGATACCAAAAGTAGGTGGCGGACAGGCTGGGCAACGTGTCCAGGCGCACAGTGCGTTCATGGTGGAGCCAGGACTAGAACCCTTTTCCCCGCCCGCCTCTCCTGCCCACATCCCAGTCTCGGCCCACGCCCGCCCCTCACCTGTCCTCCTGGAAGCAGTGGGCGGCCGTTATCACCCACCGGTCGGCGATGAGGGCTCCCCCACAGATGTGTCGACCGCGAACCTGGAGGCTAGCCTGCCACGGCCACTCACCCTCGGAGGACACGGCCCCGCCCACGATGCGGCTGGAAGGGCCCTGGAGGCCACAGTCTAGGGGGCACAGGGCGGACAGAGGAGGTGGGGAAAGGCCCGTGAGACACAGACAGAGACAGAGGAGGAGCGAAGGAAAGAGACGGAGAGAGACAGGGAAAGGGGGGCAGAGGCCAGGGGAGACAGGAGGACCACCAGTGAGATTTCCCGCCTCGGCTCCTCCTCCCCCGCCACCCCCAGCTCAGCTTGGGGGGCAGCTGGCAGCTCACCACAGTGCTGCTCGTCAGAGCCGTCTCTGCAGTCTGGCCGCCCGTCACACTGCGGGTTGGGCTTCTTCACGCAGCTCCGGTCCCCACACTGGAAGGTGAATGTCCCGCAGGGCACCCCTGGGGTGGAGGGGTGCAGGGCACAGAAGGTGGGTCTCAGAGCCCCAAGGAAAGACGGCACCAGAAAAGGCCAGGAGGTGACTGGGGAGGGGTCTCTTGATCACACTGAAGGGCCCCCTGAGTCTCTTTTAGGGTCTCCTAAAAGGCCACGTCCCCCACTGTCCTCTACACTCAAAACAGGTGTGCTGAGAGCGCGGCTGTGTCTCCCCTCTCGGCCTGGGGCTCCTGACACCGTCAGACTAAGGCTGCCCCCTCAGCTTGGCAGTGTCCCCCAGGCCCCTGGCTGCCCACCTTCTCCCTGCTCTCACCCGCCTAGTCTTTGCCTGGTGTCCTTCCCTCCTGCCTATTTACATTTTATCTCTGTCAAGGCCCAGCTAAAAAGCCTATCCCCTTTCAGAAGCCTTTCCTGCCTGACCTCCTCCCTGCCCCCAACCTCCCCACACTACTGGACACGATGTCATAGGCTTTGGGTCAGGAGAATCTCCCATGATATCTTCCTGATAACAGACCCCCCTGGAGGGTGGGGACCACATCTCTGGTGTCTGTTCCCACTTCCTCCTCCTGCCTTGCCTATCCCTGGGTAGTGTGCAAGTATTGGTCAGTTGGATGGATGGATGGATGGATGCATAGAACAATGGACCCAGGCAGAAGGTTGGGCAGACCAACCAGTGGTGGGTGGATGGTCCAGCAGGGAGACTGACAAGCAGCTGGAAGGATGGATACAGGAATGGGTGAAAGGACCAGTGGATAAACAGGTGGCTTGGGAGGTCAGTGGACGGCTGGGTGGATGGATGGATGAACAATGAACAGATGGGTAGTGGGCAAACCAAGATATGGTAGACTGACAGTTCAGTGGCTACGGAGCCTGGTGATTGGGCAGGTCAGTGGAAGGATGGACAAATGAGTGGACTCGTGAATCAGGGGAGACAGGGTGATCGGACCAGAAGATGGACAGACGCAGGGTGGGCATACGGGCGCAGGCACGGGGGTTGGTGGGTGTTTGAGCGAGGGGGCGGACACCCCTGCAGAAGCACACAGCGGGCTGGGCTCGGGCCGGGCCGCCCTACCTTCCCGGCACTGCTCCTCGTCGCTGCTGTTGAAACAGTCAGGCCGCCCGTCACACACCCGGGACAGTGAGATGCACGTGCTATCCTCTTGGCACTGGAACGTGGCTCTGCAAACTGTGTGGGGACACAGAGGAGGTGGGTGGGAGGAAGCCAGAGGGACCTGGCAGTGCCCGTACAAGGCGCGCTGTAAGCAGTCACCAGTCTCGGCTCTCTCAGCTGCTTCCCACCTGCGTTTCACAGCAACCCTGCGGGACACCCCATTTCATTGGTGGAAACGGAGACGAAGTGACTTTTCCAAGGTCACTTGGCTGAGCCAGAACTTGGAGCCAGATGCTCAGTTTCCACAGACGAGGCGCCCTCTCCAGCACCGCGCGGACCCCCACGGGTATATCTCCTTTCCAGCCCGTGTCTCGTCCCGCATATTTAAAACTTTGTCGGGGCAAGGAAGGGGCTGCCTCCTGCGTGAGTGGTGGCTCTAGGGGCCAGAAGCTGGGGTTCAGAGGGAGAGTATTATTCCAAGAGAGCCCTGGCTTAGGAGCCCACCGGGACCCTGAGCCCCTTCTCCCAGGGCTGGGCAGTGTAGGGAGCAATTCCAGTGAGAGCTGGTAGCTCCCAGTCTGAGCCCCTGGAGTGGAGGGGACCAGGCCCCATTCAGGGGAGGGGGTTGAAGGACTCTCTCTCTCCTTGGCTGCCCAGGGCCTGCCCGTCCCTGCCCAATAGCCTCCGCTTCCCCTCGCCCACTCTGTCCCTTCTTGGAGGGCTGCCAGGACAGAAGAGGGGGGGCGGGGGTGGGTAGCCTAGTGGGGAGAAGCCCTGAGCTGGGAGTCGGGAGACCTGGGTCCCCCCTTGTCCCTGCCACTGCCCCCTGGGGCAGTCCTGGCGAGGCCACTTTCCCGCTCTGTGCTTCCTTGTGCTGTCTCTGCACAGCCAGAGACCCCACTTCCTGGGTGCCGACAGTGGGAACTGCGTCGGGGGCGGGTCCCCGCTTGGGTCAGCAGGAAGGTAGAGAGGGCAGGGCTGGGCGGGCCACTCACCACAGTTTCTCTCGTCCAGGCCGTTGGGGCAGTCCTTGACCCCATCACAGGCGGGGACACAGAGTCCATTCACAGAGCAGAGGAACTCTCCGGGACAAGCTAGGAAACCACAGGAGACAATGGAGACAAGGAGGGTGCCACGGGGACACGCAGAATCGTGAAAACACATGAAGAAGCGCATGCACCTGTGTGCTCGCTCATGCGTGATCAGGTACCCACAGACACCTGTCTCTGGGCGCCTGTGTACACAGTCCCTGCCGACATACGTATTCAGACACATGCACACAACGCATACACGGGTATGTATGAGCGTATATACCCGCGAGCCCATGTGACTGCCTTGCACACGTGGGCACTCACAAAGCCGCATGTGTTTGTGCATGCACACGCGCACACACGCACACACACGCGCACACATGCTCCCTCTCACTCCTTTTGTCCAGCCCCATAAGCAGCTGCCCACAGGCCCCTGGGCTCCAGGCATTGCAAGAGGCAGGGAGATGCTGCAGGGGCGGAGGGCGCCCAGCCAGCCCATACTCACGGTCCGACTGGTTGTACAGGCCGTAGTGCACCTGCACACCAGGCCCCGTCAGGGAGATCTGGGAGGTGAAGTTGATGGTGATGCCAGCCGTGGCCACCACGGGGATCCTCTCGGCACAGGGCTGCAGGGTGCGCAGGCCACACAGCCTGGGGGTGATCAGAGATGACTCAGGGCCACACTGGCTCATCTCCCAGCCTAAGGGAAGGCGCAGCCTAGGTGCTTGTGCACAGACAGGGCAAGGACAGAGCCACCAGGGGCGAACGGGGAGCCCCACCCCCACCCACACCTCCTGTCTTCATTTCTCCCTTGACTGCTCACCCCCAGAGTCATCTTCTAGAAAGCAGCCTGGCTATGTCACTCCCTTGCTCAAAAATCTTCAATAGCTCCCTGTTGCCTGTGGGATAAAATCCAAAGTCTGGATTCTAGTCCCAGTCCCCTAGGAAACTATGAGATTCTAGCAGGTCAGGGGCCTTCTCTGAGCCTCACTTTTCTCTCATATAAAATAGGGAAAATTATTATTCCTGTTGACCTTGGATATGACAAAAGGCTTCAGTGTGTCAGCAGCGTCTTTGACTGGCCCACTCTGTAGACAGGAGAGGTCATTCTCCTTGTGCTCGGCGTGGGATGAGGGGGCAGCAGCACCCCCCATTCAGGCGCTGTCCCTCCTGCTGAGACACTGCCACAGCCCTGGTGGTCTCCCTGTGACCCTCTGGGCTTAAGGGAAGGACCTTCTCCCAGGCCCAGTAGCATCTTCTCTGTGCATGGCCACGCCAGGGTGGTACCCCCACTCCAGCCACAAGATCACCCTCATATCCTTGCTGAACAACAGCTCCCCCCAAAGAAGATGCTCTTGTCCAAACAGAGCAGGTGGGAGAACCTCCACAGAGAAGCAGAGACTGTCTCTCGAACCCAGAGAACGGGTAGGAGCCATCCATGTCTGGGTGGGGGTACGGGGGTTCCTCCCACAGAGTATCTGGGTGCACTCCACCCACAGAGCAGGCGGACTTGCCTTCACCGTGGGACCCTCCCCACACAGCAGCTGGGGGTTCCCTTCCACCGCAGGTGGCACACCTTGCAGAACAGATGGGGACGCTCCATCAGCTCGTAGGAATAGCCCCCACAGGGCAGGGAGTGCCCCCACAGAGCAAATAGGGACACGGTGGCAGATGGGGGAACCACCCAGCGCATCGGCTGAAAGATCTCCGGAGAGAGAGAAAATGCCCCCAGCAGAGAAAGTGGAAGGAAACCAAGACAGCAGGCGGAATGCCCCAGAAGCCTGGTGGGAACGTTACAGGACAGGTGCAGCACCCCACAAGGCAGGGCACCTAATGCCCAGGCCACAGGCGCTTGCTCAGAACGTCCAGAACACGGCAAGCACTTAACAGTTCAGTCAGTCAATCAATTAGTCAATGAGCAACCGAGGATTGGCCCCTGGTCTGGCCCCTCCCTCATCGGCGGCAGCACGGCGAGACCTCATTGCACGGGGTGGTGAGGTTCCACCAGCGAGGGAGGAATCGTTCTCATCGCACTTTACAGATGAGGTTCATGAGGGCAAGAGCTGAGGGGGGCAGGAGTCTGGCATCAGGATGCAGGAGAACTCACCCAGTCCGCTTGGCGGGGGACATCCCCATTCGCACTGCGACGGGGGCTCCAGGTCTGAGCCCCTCGCATCCCATGGGTGCCCCAGGGTCTGGCCTAGACTCCGGCCTCCCCACGGTCTGGCCACAGTGACTGTGTTCTTGTCCTAATGCCAACCAGCAGTTTTCAACGTGCAGTCCAGGGACCCCTGGGTCCCAAACCTGTTGTCTAGTAATGCTCAGATGTCACTGGCCTTTTTTGCCCCCACTCTTTCACGAGGATACTACGGTGGAGTTTTCCAGAGGCTACACAATGTGTGACATCGTGACCAAGCGAATTCCGAGTTCACAGGTCCAGCTGTGGCCTGTTCAGCCAGTCATTAAAGAAATTTACAAAAATGTAAAACAACAGTACACGTGTCACTAAATGGTTTTAGTTTTGGAAAATGTAAATAATTTTCATAGACTGTTATTTATGTTAAAATTTATGGGCTTATTATATTAAAGGAATTAATAAATATTTTTAAATTTCCCCAGTTTTAAACAAAAATCCCAAGAAATAATCAGAGTTGCAAGGAGAAAAACAAAAACCAAGAAATAAATTTTCCCAGTTTTAACTTCTAGTACTGCAAATATAGCTATACCACCTTTATAAGCAAAAACTCTTTAGGTGCTGAATAATTTCAAGGAGACCTGAGACAGAACGTTTGGAGAACCCCTGCCCGATGCCAAGATTACCACAGCCCCAAGCCACCACCAGGGGGTGCCCCTGAGCAAGCCCGGCCCTTCTTGCCCTTTAAAACTAAGGGCCTGTGGGTTTTGTTGTTCCTTTAAAGTTACTGCGGATTGTTTTCCTCTAAGAATAGCTCCAGGAAGTGGGGGTTGGGAAATTGGGAAGTGCTGGGCCGGGGGCATGAGGAGTCAGTGCGTCCCTAACAAACTCGAGGTTCAGGGACCTGGGGGTGGGGGCGTTCCCACACAGTCACAGAAACTGGAGACAGGGAAGGAACCAGAGTCGGTGGAGGGAGGTGAGTGGACGCTTCAACCCAGCAGAAACTGCATGGGGGGCTGCGTGGTCACCCCGAGCCATGGGTAGGGATCTCTAAGGCACCTGCACCTGCCAACGGAAGGTTCTCTCTGCTGGGCTCCGGGAAGAACACCAGAATCACCCCCCAAGGCTCAACCTCATACCCAGGAACTGCCTCTGGAGGGCCGGGCAGCACTCGGTTCTCCCTCTGGAGGCCTGGAGTCCCTGGGGCAAACCTCGCCTTTGGAGGGGCCACATGAGCTTTGAAGGCAACAGATGCAATCTAGTGATTGAAGCTGAGTCACTCAACTTAAAGATGATCTGTTTAGTCTATGCAGTGTTAAAAAAAAATTGGTTTCCAGCTAATTTCACACAATAATCTAGAGTCTTGCTCCTCCTGAAGAATAAGAAGCCCCGGAGACACTGGCTGGAGCCAGTCGGGCAGGGCACGTGCAGCCCTGCTTCTCCCTGCCCTCCCTACGCATCCTGCCCTGGGACGGTCCAGCCCCTTGGCCCATCTGGGTTTCTGGTTCCTGCTGCAGAGCCGTCCTGGGGGGTGGCACATTCTCTGGCTCTCCAACTCCTCCCATCCACCAAGTGCTCCCCCCAAGCCCTCTCCGAGAAGCACCAGAAGTCTGACAGCTGTGATGCCCACCCACTCATCTCAGCTGCAAAGTGCGGAGTGCCTGAAGGCACGTTTTTGCACCACGTGGTCTGCCTTGCTTTCTCACCTCTGTGGATTTGGGGGAGATTGCAGGGACCCTGTCAACTCTCTTGCAGATCAGCAAGTCTACCTGAAGGACTTCGAGAGGTACTGAATGGATGGACGGATGGAGGATGGATGGATGGGTGGGGTGGGTTGATGGAAGGAAGGGAGGAAGGAAAACTGGCTGGGTGGGGGATGAATGCACGCCCGCACACCAGCACGCCTTTTCCCAGGGACAGGCTGAGTGGGAAGAAGGGCCAGAGATGGCAAGCACTGAAGGAAAGAGGAGAACAGCATCTGACGTGGCCAGAGCCCTGGACCTGGAGTTGCAGAGCTGGGTTTGCGGCCCGGCTTTGCCACACGTACATGCTGTGTGACCTGGGGCACGTGGCTCAACCTCGGCGAGCTTCAGTTTTCACATCTGTGAAACGGGGCGACAGTGTCTCCCTTGTAGGAGGTTTTAAGGCGTACATAATAAAATGACTGCTCTGAAAGCATGGTGCTGACGTCTCAGGCTGGGAGCTCACCCGGGCAGAGCTGGAGCTCCACCTCTGAACACCGGCCCCGGGACGTCGGCACTGGGCAGTGCCCCGTGAGCGTCTGTGCTACAGGCGGTGCTGGCCACCAGGGGCTCCGAGAGCACAAGGGCCACTGCACAGCCAGGCCAGGCCAGAGGGGCTCCAGCCAGCCCAGGGAGCCTGTGGTTCTACCTGTCCCCATTGGCCAAGAGTGACTGGAAATGGTTGGGCAGATCGCAAGAGAAGTGACTGACGTCACAGGAGAGGAAGCTGGAGGGAGGCAGGTTCCCGGAAAGGGGGAAGGCTGAGCTTCAGTGGTGCCCAGAGAGTGGCTTCTGTGACGCTGAGCAGCTGGTGGCCGGATCTCATGAGGCCAAGGCCCTCCAGTGCTCCTAGGCCATGCGAGGTCATGAGGCCTCAGCGAGGGTCAGTAGTGGGGGGGCACTGGGAGAAGCTGTGTAGGGAACAGGAAGGTCAGGGTGGGGACAGGCACGAAGAGCTCAGAGGAGGTGGGGAGTTGGGCAATGGGCCCAAGGGTGCCAGCCAGTGGAGGGTGCCAGGCCCTGTCCTGGTCACTATGCAGGCACCTGAGGCTTAAGACACCCTCTCCCCTAAACCCCATGCCTGAAAATCTACCCTTGCCCAGATGGCTCATGTCTTTGCCACCCACACAAGTGGATTTCCAACAAATGCTCATTCACAGAATTTCCCAGTATCTGCATGGGATGATCGTTATCACAAGTGGTGACGACTAGAGGAAACGGCTGGCCGGGCTCACGGCTTGCAGTCCCACCTCTGCCTTCCCTGCCACACTCAGACATGGGCAGGAGCCTGGGAGGGGTGGGGGAGAACGCAGTTAGCCCCCTGGGCACCCTGGATCCTTAAAGACGGTCCAAGAAGACAGGGCTGGGACTTTGCGGGCTGATCTCGGAACCGGCGGGAGAGCCGCAGAAAGCGTGGATTCTCCCGCCGGGATGCCAGCGGATTGGTTGGGAATGCCTTGGCCAAGGGAGCTGACAGCTGGCAGGGGCTGCAAGGCTCTGGGGGAGGAGTCCACACGGGTGTGAGCACTGCACTTGCACACTCACGTGCACATGCGTGTGTGGATGCACACGCACAGACACGTGCAGGGCACCCACGCGTGCTCTGGATCTTGCTGCCTGGGCCCACTCTGGCTCAACAAGCTGGGTGACTGTGTTGCAAATCACTTCACCTTTCTGTGCCTCAGGTCCGTCACTGGTCTATGAAGGCAGCACAAGCGCCTGCCTCCTCACTGGGTTGTGGAGGCTGAAGGAGCCGGCGCCGTAAACCCCTTAGCGTGAGCCTGCCCGGTGCAGAGTGACAGCTGCTTACTGACGTGGGCGCTGTGCTTCCTCCCGGGGGGAGGGATCTCTTTTATGCCCAGTTTCCAGGTGAGCCACCCGCAGCCGGGAGAGTTAAGTCCTCCCCCAAGCAGGGAGCAGAGGAGCCAGGTTTTGAACCCTGGTCCATCTGGCTTCGACACTTAGGCTCTTTTCGCCTCACCAGACTGATTGGAATGACGTTTGGTTAGGAATTAATAAACACAACTGATTTGGCAGACAACGTCCTCCTGACAGATTAATAGTAAAAGATTGGGGCCCTGACCCCCCGTTTCACAGACGAGGGAGGGGTGCACGCAGAGCTCCACTCAGAGCCAGATGGCCAGAAATCTCTGAGCACCTCCCAAGCCCCCGGGAGGCCGGGGAGGCTCGGAATGGGGGTGGTGGCACCACTGGGTCCTGCCAGGCCTCACCCTCCCACCACCTGTCACTTGGGTGCACCTCGAAGTCCATTCCCACCACTTAGAGGCAGAAGGCTCAAGGACAAGAGGCCAAGTCCTTAGCCTCTCTAGGCCTCAGTTTCCCCACCTGTAAATGGGTGAGGGTTGGGCAGTGTGACCAGTCCATCCCACACATTCTATAGCTCAATCGTGCTTAGAGAGATGGGAGAGACCCCTCCAAGCCCGCTGGAGTCTGCAATAGTGCCTAACATCCCACCGTCATGGTGGCATTCCTTTTAAGACGATCCCCATTGACGCTCCACATTTAAAGCACCCTCTGTCATTACCCCAGGGCAGCTCACGGAGTCCCTAGCACCCCAGCCCCAGACCTCGCCCAACCACTCCTGGCTGCATCGGAGAGGGAAGACGCGGCTCTCCCCTGGGGAGCATGGTATGGCCGGTCCTGTGCCCTGCTGTTTGTGGTTGCTGATGGGTACAGGGTAGGCCCTACCTGTGGACCCACCTACTCCCACAGAGCCTCCATCCCTCCTCTGGGAAATGGGAGCGATGCCACTGACCACCCAGATGGTTGGGCCAGTGACCTGAGTGCCCCGTGCTGAGTACCTAGCTCTGTGCTACCCTGCCCCTGGTGCTGGGGCCAGCTTCTGGCAGACGGAATTTCCACGGTGGGGTAAGAGGGGGTGTCAGACCCGAGACTGTTCGCTCTCCTTCCTAGGACTCACCGAGCAGCTCTGGGTGGGGAGAGGGGTGGCAGGAACACACGTTATCATTCTTCACAGAACTGTGAATCATGGGCCAATCTCGGGGTCACCCGTGGTGACGCTGAGGGGTGGGCCCAGCTGTCTTTAGCCCAGGTGGGTAGCAAGGGGTCCCCAGGGGAGCTCAGGAAGGACCAGGGCAGCCATGCCAAGAAATGCTCTCCCCTGTGCTAAAAGATGCCTTTTGCTGTCCAGACAGCATACACCTGAAGTCACACCACCAGCATGTCACCTCCCCAAAGGACAGGCCTGAAATCATGCCACCAGCATGTCACTCCCTCAGCAGCACAGGCCTGAAGTCGCACTAACAGCATGTCTCCCCCAACAGCACAGATCTAAGTCGCACCTTGGGTACTTCTCCTTCCTTTTAATCACAGTCCCTGACAAATTGCCAAAGTCCTGTGAAAGAGTAAGAGTCAAGAGAGTGCTGTCAATCCCTGTCACCTTTTGTCTGGATGATCCTTTGAACAGGATCAACCAAGAAGCAGAGTGTAAGTGTTGGTGAATGGGAACAGCCTTTGAACCTTCCAATCTTAGTTAGCACCTTCCACTACTGGAATCCTGGATGCTCGAAACCTTGAAGCCAACAAGTGAAGCATCTTGCACACAAGAATTCAGCCTGTCGCCCCAGAATCCCAGGGCTGGGAGGGAGGCCGGGGCCCTGCCTGCTGTTAGATGTGGGATCTCCTCTTGAGATGCCTTCCAGGTGAGCACAGGTCTCCCTGGCTCGGCAATGGCTACTTCAAGATCCCTCAGAGGATCCCCCAACAATGGAGCCACAGGAGGGCCTCCCTCTGCTCCTGTGCCTCCTCCTGCCATCCCCCAGACCTCCTCCTGTGAGCATTACCCCCGGCCCTGCCCCCGCACCCCTTCTCTCCCTCTGCAGCGTGCTCTCCTCCGTCTTAGATGTCCCCTTCCTTGACACCGTCGGGACGACCCATGGTCTCCTAGACTCAGTCCTCACGCTACTGCCCAAACCCCAGCCACAGCTGACCCTGGGGACGGCTCCTCGCCCTGCCTGATCCCACCGCCTCCTGCCTCCTCCCTGGAGGGACTCACTTCTTTGTCAGAAACTGAGTTACCAGAGGGGCCAACGGCAGGAGCAGGGACCAGGGTGGACACCCTGCAGGGGTATGGGGACCCAGGGCATCCCTGATTGCCGCCTTCCCTGCAGAAGCGGCTGGGGTGGCAGGAATGGCGACCTGCTCTGGCTGCGCAGCCGGGAGCCGGGGTAGGGAGAGGGGCCCCTGCCACACTCCTGTGGGTTTAGGGGCAGGGCACTCAGGCACCCTTGAGGCCCAGGCTGCCACATCTTCTCATTTAAGGATCTGGGTGCCAGACATGGGGTCACAGCCCTCAAGGAAATGAGACCATTTGCTCTAACTAGGATCAGCATCCAGAGTGTCTGACGACCAAATGTGTCTGAGACCTCTGGGCAGGAGGAGGGGAGGCTGCGGCTGGGACCAGGGCCGGGACCGGGACAAGATGACGGTAACAGGCCCCATACCAGCCGGTGCTGCCGCTCTGCCGTCCGAGTCTTGGGCTCCCCAGGGGGCAGCTGTGGGGGAGCGAGAGAGAATGGGGGTTCCGGGGGGTCGGTACCTCCTGTTCTGGATTGTCCACTGGCCCTGGGTACACGGTAAGTCATATTTCTGCCTCCGCAGCGCATAGGCGTCAAACCAGAGGGCCAAGCCGTAGTCCAGGGAGGGCACCTGGGAGGGAGGACCGGGTCGTCTGGTGGCCTGTGGGGTGTGGCCAGCTCGGGGGCCCCACCTCCCCAGACAACGCGGGGAGCAGGCGGCCAACGGACACAGAACCCCCACTGGGGCTGAAGTCTGACAGTCGCTCAACAAACAGGCGTTGCGTGACCAACAGAGGAAGACCTTGGCCACACCCGCTACCTGCCCTGGCAGGATTTGGACCCAGGGCTCAGCCTGTGGGAGCTTCAGTAGAGGCAGAACACTGCTCCCCTCCCATCCCAGGGCCCAGAGGCCCGTGGGGCACTTTGGGCCGAGGGCAGGTGGGCAGGCAGGCAGGCTGGGGCTCACCGTGAAGTGCCAGGAGCAGTGGGTGCTGGGTGAGTAGTAGCTGGGGAAGTACGGGGTGCTGAGGACGCCCTGTGGCTCCAGCCGGCCCTCCAGCGTCAGGTTCACCTCGCAGCCTGGGCCCGGAGAGCAGCCATTACACAGGGTCCCTTGCCCTGCCCAGGCTGCACCTCCCATCAGGCAGTGAAGCCCCACCTCCCTGCCACCACTACTAGTAAAGCCCAGTGGCTGAGTGTGGCTGTGTGAACTTGAGCCTCAATTTCCTTATCTGTAAAATGGGCACAATAACAGTACATACCCCATAGGGTAATTGAATAGATTAAATAGATATAAAAAGCTCAAATAGCCTGGCATGTAGTAAGAGCTCAATAAATGTCCATTATTGACATTACAGCACTCAGTAGTTTACAAAATGCACTCACAACTGCACAAGCCTCACTTTCTGGTGGATGGTGGGAGAGTTATTCCTTTTCAAAGCTGAGCTTTGGAGAAGAGGAGTGGCTTGTTGGAATCACATAGGGGGAGGTTGAGAGGCCAAAGGGTAAGGAGCAGGAGCATCCCCCGCTGCGCTGGCCATCTCTCTACATGGCCAGGTGCCCCAAATCCCCTCATTCTCTCCCCCTAGGGCCTGTGTCAGGGACTTCCCAGAGAACTCAGCCATCTCTGGTACCCCACCAGGGCCGGCCAGGGTGCTGGGTCACTGCTGGAGACCTTGGGGCAACCCAGGAGAGGAAGGGGGACACTGAACGGGAAGGAGCAGAGTGGGGGGCATGGGGAAGAAGCTACTTGCCGTCTTCCCTTCCTGCCCAGAGGCAGGTGACCGGGAGTGCAGAGCAGGGTGGGCTCCCTGGGAAAGGGGGAGGGGAAGGAGACCAAGGAGCAGGAGGAGGGCAGGGCAGGGCTGGGAGGGGCAGCGGGGGCAGCCTGGGGGGTATCTGCCAGGCCAGTGGCCTTGGCCTTGCAGGGCTGTGTCATTGCCCCTCCCCAAGCGCCCCGCACCCTCACTCCTGGCAGTGAGAGGACCGTCTGGGCTGAATGGAGGTCTCAGTTCTGCTACAAACAGAGGGGTTGCAGCTCAGCCAGGCCTGGGTGCAGAGGGAAGAGGCCAGGGGAGGAGGCAGGTCCAGGGGCAGGGAGGGGAGCGGAGGGAGGACAGACGGAGCATAGGAAAGAGCATAGGAAGGTGGAAAGGAGTAAGAACAGCAGAAGGAAGAGGGCCAGGGTGCTGGGTGGAGAGCAGAGGAGCTTCCAGAACCTTCCCCATACCCCATTCCAGCCCAGCTAGGGCAAAGGAGATGAAGGGCATGCCCCGGGGAGGGCCCTGGGTTTCTGCACTGCCCCTCCCCGCCCCAGGGACCCAATGCCTCACCCTGGAAGGCCACGGGCTGCACAGAGAGTGCGAAGGGGTCGTAGTAGCTGTGCAGGCCCTTCTTCCAGACCACCGCCATGATGGCGCCCGACGCCAGGACCTCCACCACGGGCTCCTGGCGGCTGCAGCCGTAGACCCTGGCGGAACAGAGAAGGGTGGCGAGGGCAGGCCTGGGTCTGGGAGGGAGCGGCCAGGAGGGTGGCAGGGTGGCTGCTGGAGGGACAGAGGAGGGTAGACAGGAGTTGATGCCCCTGGGTTCTGGGCCTGGGTCTGCTCCCAGCCCACTGTGTGTCCCAGCAGGTGTCTGGCCCTCTCTGGCCCCAGGGAACTGGCCGGAGGCTCTACAAGGGGCAGTCAGGTCCTCCGGTGAAAGAGGCCAGGAGGGTGCCCAGATTCCGGAGCTTACAACTCAATTATGGCATCTGGCTGCAGTCCCGCAGAGCCCCCATCTACACCCCTGAGAATCACCTGTGCCCCCAAGTGTTCCCAGCAGGGACCCTGGCACCTGCAGGGACCACCCCTCTGGCTGCCTACACCTGCTCCTGGCCTGGTTCGAAGTTGGGACAGGGAGAAAGCAGGTGTGTTGCCTGGTGACCCTGGAGTGCCCCAGGAGTCTACCCACGTGGTTAAAGTCAGGCGAGGTCCCACCTGCTCCATCTCCCCATCCCCACCGACTCCCCCACTCCCCAGCATGTCTCTGGGGTGCAAGTTTGAGGACCCCCAGTCTTGTCTGACCAGTTATTTTAGACCTTCTCCAAGGGTCCACGATGAGGTGCCGGGTGCCACAGTGAGCAGGGGCAGAGCCTGGCGGCCAGGTCCCCGCCCCAACAGGTTCTCGGGGGCACTCAGAGAAGCCCAGGGTAAGCCCCTGCACGTCCCCATCCTCCCCGGACTGGGATGTCAGAAGGTGTCTGGCTTCTCTGCACTTCCCAGAGCCCTCCAGGAACTCAGCCCACGCACCCCCAGATTGAGGTCACCACACAGCAGAGCGGCAGGAGGGGTATAGACGAGCACAGTGGCCCTGGGGGGGGGGCGGGGCGCCCTTGATCTGAACGCTCAGGTCCCACCCCCGTCTGCCTGGAAGCTGAGCTTGGCCTAGTGAGACAGAAGAGGCACCGGCCTGGCGTCTGGCACAAGGTAAGTGCTCATTAAACAATCTTCTCGAGCTGCCACCCCACATGTCCCCCCACCGACCTCCTACACGGCCTTGTAGGCCAACACCCTCCCTGCACCCTGTGGGGGTGACCAGGTTCCTGGAGGCCAAGGCCATTTCCAGTCTCTCCTCCCTACCCCCGCCACCTGCCATCGGATTCTGGTCACTTCTGTGCTCCACACCAGGCTCCTGCCCTAAAGCCCTAACCCTCTGCTCAAGAACTTTCAGTAGCTCCCTACTAACCAAATATCAAAGTCCAAATTGCTCCTGGCACTCAACGCTCTCTGTGGCCCAGTCCCGAGTAGACTATGCACAGTGACAGAATGATGGCTAGCATTTACTGGGCACTTACTGTGTGTGAAAAGCTTGGCACAGAGAGTCTGAATTGAATCCTCCAATAACTCTCCAAAGTAAGCATTATCGTACACCCATTTTACAGGTGAGAAAGTGAGGCTCAGAGAGGCAAAAGTAACTTGACTTAGGGCACACAGACAGGAAGCAGCAGAGAGGAGGTTGGAATTCCAGGCTGCTGCCAAACTCTGAACCATTCCAACAAACTGTTTTACCTCCCAGAGCTGACCTTAGGGTCATCTAGAACAACTGCTTTATTACAGACGGGAAAACTGAGGCTCAGAAAGGGGAGGGAGGCTGCCTACAGTACATGACCATTGCCAGCCTCCTCTCCCCACCCCTCCAGGCTGGCCGTCCTGTCTCCCAGATACCCAGGCCCAGGGTCACGCAGCCCCATCTCAGAATTCTGGGTGTGGTATTTGACCCCTCACATCACTCACCCCCTTTCCAATCCTCTGCCCGCCCACCTTGCCAGGGACTCACGAGGTGATGAGCCTCCTCTCCAGGGGCCCGGCTGCGTCGTACATGGCCAGTCGGTCCCGGCACTCGGCCAGCGTCCACTCGAGCCGGAGTTTGAGCATGAGATCCTTGGGGCCCTGCAGGTGCCACAGGCAGCTGGAGGCCAGTTGGTCGGGACCCTTCAGCCGGAGGACCTGGCCCGGGCCCACGTAGCTGTAGCGGTAACAGCCTGGAGCGGGGAGAGGGGCAGAGCCCCTGACTCCTGTGAGCCGGAAGGAGAGGTCCCTCTGGGCTGGGGTGGGGTGAGAGAGGAGCCCGTCTCCCTCCTTCCCTGCTGCTTCCCCTTCCAGCCTCCTCATTCACGCATTCATTCACTGCTTCATTCGTTCACTGAACAACGCCCCTTGCCGGCCGAGTGTCCGGTTGCTGTTGGGAGCGCCGAGAACAGCGGGGACAGACACAGAGACAGGCGGTGAGGGTGCAACCCTGGCCTGTGGCTCAGGGGCATCCTGGGGGTCACAGAGTGAGCACGACGCCAGGTGAGCACAGGACGTGTGTGGCAAGAGGACAAGCCGGAGACAGGAGGGCAGAGCCCAGACCATGCCGGGACGGGTGCTGCTTTCTCCTGACTGGGAGGTTAGGCAGGGCTGGGATGTGGCCTGGCTGGGATCGCAGACTCCTCTGGCTGCAGGAGCAACACTGGGGAGCTGGGGACCAGCGAGGCGACCGTGTGGTGAACAAGGGGAGAAGGAATAAAGCTCTCGCTTTGGGCAGAGAGAAGGGAGTGCACCAGTGGGGTCTAGGGGGAGCCCGGGGGGAGGGCGAGCCTTGAGCTAATGCTGATGTGACCATGAGAAGGAAGCAGGGCGAGCTTACCAAGCACTTTCCTCGTGCCTGCCCTGAGCCAAGTGCGTCACACTCAGCCCCTCCGGGATGCTCACGACAGCTCCGTGAGAACCTTTCTGTCATGGTGCCCATTTTAGCCACCTGGCCTGGACAGATCTGGGTTCACCTAACCACTGCTAATCCCTCCTGGGCCTTGGAATGGGGGCAGTGACATCACCCTTGTGTAAGGCTTGGGGGTGGCCCGTGTTCAGTGCTCAGCATGGCAGAGGCCCCGCACAGTGGGGCTCATCGGGTAGTGGCTATGGGGAGGGCACCGGTGGGGCTGGGGAGACAATCCTATGACCTGTCACCCTGCAGCTGGCCCGTCTCGTGGCTGCCTCGCCTGACGCCACTGTCCCCGTCACCCCCCACCCCAGCCACACACCAGGGAGCCTCTTCTCGCAGCTGCACCCCCAGCTTCGATGCTGCTAGAACTTGGGAAGCAGACCCACCCACATCGTTCATTCCTTCGCTACAATGGCTGTGGAGCAGCAGTTGGTCTGGCGCCAGGGTCCCTATCCTCTCCCGTGGAGTCTCCCACCGCATCTCATTTCAGCCTCCCCGCACGCCTGCCGAGCAGGGAGGTTGGGTGTTCTTCTGGGAAGCAGCTGGGATTTAGGATTGAACCTGGGATGTGGGAGGCAGCCTGGTGACTCCAAATTATAAAACCTGAGTTTTCAGTCTATTTCCTCTGCTTTAAAGTGTCTTCCTCGAAAGGTCACAGACAAGCAAAGGCCCCTCTGTCAGCGTGGCCAACCTGCGGCAGGAACAGCCATTCTGCTGGGCCCCAGTGGGGGACAAGGCGGAGGAAACTGGAGAGGAGGGGACAAGTAGGGGCAGCACCTTCACCACCCCACACCACCGCTCCTCAGCTGTGTGACTCTGGGCCCATGGCTTAGCCACTCTGAGTTCTGTCAAGAGGACACAATCATAATCCCTGTCCCACCTGCTTCTCGGGGTGTTCTGAGGGCCAAGAAGGCAACGGAGGTGAGCATGCTTCGCTCTGGTGCTGTGGCCTGTGGCCCAGCTCAGCCCTGGCCCCTGGCCGCTCTGACTGCAGGGGGAGCTGACCTCTGCCGTCCGCCTGGGGCAGGGGCAGGGCCTCTGGTGTCTGCCTCCACCAGCGGCTAGGGCAAGGGGCTCCCCAGGTGTTCATGTTCTTTAAGTCTTGTTCCAAGCTGATGCTTTGCTCTGCTTTAATAAGTTTTTTCCTTGAGGCTAGTTAAGTGGAGAGGTATGCTTTGATCTCTGCTATTAATCGGAAACACGTTCAGGGAACCTGGTGCCTCTGGTCTCTGGGCGAGAGTAAGGAGCTCGCCTGGTGTGTTCCCCTCTCCTGGTCTCTATGCAAGCTGCTATCTCGGCCTGAGGTGCCGTCTCCCCCATCAACCTGACCGATTCCTACCTATCCCCCATGCCTGAGTCTGATGCTGCCTCCATGAAGTCTTCCTGGATGCCCCAGTCAGGAGCAACTCCTTCCTCCTGGGTTCCCAGTGTCCTGTGTTGTGTCCCTAAAGGAACAAACACTCCTTCCGCTGCTTTGGATCGCAGTCCCCAGAGTCCACTGTCGCCCCAAGACAGAACGATTCCCTCTCTCCACTGCCTCTGGGGCCTCTTTTCTCACAAGGGCACGTGGAGTTACAAGACTCTGTTTATGTGTCTGTCTCCCTCATGGGGCTTGGAGCGCCAGAGGATGCAGCCACCCTGATGTCCTCAGTGCAGGCACGGGCCTGGCATGGAGGAAGTGGTGCTCAGAACATCTACTTAAAGGATCGCAATTGTCATTTCCACCCCAGAGACTCTGCTCCTGGAGGGCAGGGCTCTGGACTAGCACTGAGCACACATCAACAATTACAGAGCAGCTGCCAGAAACATGGGGACACGGGGACACGGGGTGCAGACACGCAGAGCAGGCAAGGGTAACGTGGGTACGCTTGCAGGGTGCACCCGCACATGGGCACAGTGCCGGTACTGATTCCTCAGGAGGTCCAGCCAGGTGGCAGTGGCTCGCCGCCCTAACTGGGTGCCGCCCCTCCTCTCCGGTTCCCGCCCTTCGTCCCCCACTGGGGCCCAGCAGATGGCCGGCCCTGGGGGCGGCCTGCAGGCTGACCTAGCTGACAGAGGGGCTTCTGCTCCTCTGTGACCTTCCAGAGAAGATGTTTTAACGCAGAGAAAATACACAAAAAGAGTTTTCACTTGCACAAGCCCTTGAGAGGCTAGGGCATGCGCAGAGCCAGGCCAGGGGGAGGGCAGAGCTCAGGGACTTCGCTTGCTTATTTGTTTCCACTTCAACCTAGTGTTTCTGGGGGTTCTCACCCAAACCCAGCCCCATCTCCTGGGGCTGCAAATTAAAATGCAGATTCCCGAGGGGAGTGGGGTTCTGCATTTTAACTTACTGTCCGGGATTCCTGGGAGCCTCAGAGCCTGAGAACCACTGCTGTAAACCAAGAGTAAGGGAAAGGCATGCAGTTATAAAAGCCACCTCCCAAAATTGTTCAAAACTTGGAAATAAGGCAGACTACTGTACTGAGAGCCATTTCAACCCCACGCTGGAGCAGGGGTTCTCAATGTGGTGCCCCACGGGGTCCCTGAGACCCTTTCAGGGGCACCTCAAGGTCAAAGCCCACTGTCACAGTGATACTAAGGGATGTTGGTGTTTGCCCTTTGTGCAAACAGTGGAGCTCCCGAGGCCGTGTGGCCTGTGGCGTGAGAGCAGACTGAGCAGAAGCAGATGCGAGCACCCAGCTGTCTGCCGGGCACCAGAGACACACAAAAATGCGCAACGGTGCCAGTCTTCAAAAGACATTCTCACTTTTTGGAAAATAGTATTTTTTTATAAAAATACTATGCTAATATGGAAAGGTTTATTATTGTTTTAAAAATAGATAAACATGAATTAATAAATGTTTAATTTAATTCATTAATAACTTAATTTATTGGTTTTTAAATTTTGCAGTTTTAATTTCTATGGTAAATATTGACACTTACAATTCACACAAAACCTCTTTGGGGGTCCTCACAAATTTCTAAAAGTATCAGGGAGTCCTGAAATCAAAAAAAAGTTTGAGGGGCATTGCCCTAGATCAGGGGTCAGCAAACTTCTTCTGTAAAGGGCCAGATAGCTAATATTTTAGGCTTTGAGAGTTAAGAGGCAAAACTGAGGCTATTATTAAGTATGTAGGTACTTCTATAACAACGGAAAAAACAAATTTCCATAGGATTTTTTTCGATCATTTAAAAATGTAAAAATCGTTCTTAGCTCGCGGGCCACACAAAATCAGGAAGCAGCGGGCCAGGTGTGGTGTGAAGGCCGTAGCCCTGACTTACTGTTGATGTTGACTATCAAGTCCCAGACTCTGCAGTTAGATGTTAACTTTTAGAAGACTAATAAGCTCTAAGTGATTTTGGTTCACTAGGAAAGATAACAACAAAGGTTAGAGTTTTATTGCCCGGTAGGACATTAGCCAGCTGCGGATGTAACTTGATAACCTCAGTCCAACAATTCTTTTTATCCACTACTGATAGATAGATAGATGATAGATAAATAATAGATAGGTAGGTAGGTAGGTAGATAATCGATGATTACCTGATGGATAGATGATAGATCAGTTTCTTGTGTTCTCTTTCATCCTACTGGTTCCCTCATTAATGAGTTAAATAAATTTTTGACACAGGCTCACTCTATCTTTATATGAGAATCATGATTTTAACTTCTTGAAAATTGACTTTGACCTCATCACTTCCACCCACCAAGGAAAGAAGCATCTGACCATCAGGATGGGAAGAGAGAAAGGTCAGAAAGAGTATAACTAGGATTTAAACTCTTGGCCGGGCGCGCTGGCTCAGGCCTGTAATCCTAGCACTCTGGGAGGCTGAGGTGGGTAGATTGCTCAAGGTCAGGAGTTTGAAACCAGCCTGAGCAAGAGTGAGACCCCATCTCTACTAAAAAATAGAAAGAAATTAATTGGCCAACTAAAAATATACAGAAAAAATTAGCTGGGTATGGTGGCGCATGCCTGTAGTCCTAGCTACTCGGGAGGCTGAGGCAGAAGGATCACTTGAGCCCAGGAGTTTGAGGTTGCTGTGAGCTAGGCTGACACCACGGCACTCTAGTCAAGGCCACAGAGTGAGACTCTGTCTCAAAAAAAAAAAAAAAAGAAAAAAAAGATAAACTCTGCCTCCCTCCCTCCCTGAGAAGGAGTTGAGGTGCTCGCTCCCACCAAGTATCTGGGTGGACTCTACATAGTGTAGGAGGAATCTGAGAATTCAGGAGTTTGTGCTTAGGGCCACGGGGTACAGCAGCCCAGGTGGAGCACTGCACAACTCCAGGGACTGCCAGTCCCACAGACTACAATGTGAATGTCACCTCTTGGCGTTGTGCAGCATGAGAGCTCTGCTGGTGCTTTGCTTCCCAGGGGTCAGCAGAAGACTGTGGGGCCTCTTGGAGAAAAGTAAGGGGCCTTAGCAACATGGCACCAAGTGGGGAGGGAGGGCTGATTAGCCTGGCTGAGAAGGGAAGGAAAAGGTGGAGGGAGTATTGAGTGATCCTCCCACCTCGGCCTCCCAGAGTGCTAGGATTACAGGCGTGAGCCACCACTCCTGGCCTGGTAGAGGGAGTATTCTTCAATGGGACAGAATTGTTATCTCCAAAAGACCAAGTTTTAAATCCAAAGTGACTGATATACCTTCAGTTGGCAAGATCATTTCCTACCATCAGTGGAACTGATGGTAGAATTCAGTTGAATTCAGTGACAATCAGAGGCACGTTTACGTGTGACTAAACCTGCAACTGGCCTCACACCCGTCTGCAAGACACACACGTACACTCATGCACATCACCGCTCCCCTCCCCCCACAGGCCCCACGCCTTGCTCAGGACCGGTCACCCAGTCTGCACAGCACCCCCTGGGTGACTATAGGCCAGGGCTCCCTGCACCCTCTCTAGGAGCCAGGCGGCCCCCTGACACTCGGCCAAGCCAAGAAAAACACCAACTCAAAAGGAAAGCGGGCAGGAAAATAAAATCGCGTACCCAGCGTGGAATTCAGTGCGACTATGTCTTTCACGCTGGCTTCTGTTAAAAGGAAATGAACAAACAAAGGCAAAATGAATAGATAAAATAAATGCAAAGAAAATAAAAATAGAGGAGACTATTGGAGCCAGCCTCGTCTGAGAGTCACCCGAGATGCCCTCACCCCACCCTTCAGTCCTGGCTCTGGGTCACTTGGGGGCCCACCCTGAGCGCCCCCCAGCCCTGGCCGGTGGCCTTCCCAGCCTTGCCACCAGCTGGTCTCCAGCCTCACCAGGCCGGCCCCACATTCCCCCTCCTGATACTGACCCAGGATCACCAGGCCCGCAGGGTCCACCTCGTACTCAGCGCTGTAGGGGGCGGGGGCCGAGCCATTGGCCGTGGACAGCAGCTCCTCCACCAGCAGCGCCCGCACCACCTCGGGGCCGAGCATCGGCCGGCGGTGCTCAGGGATTTGGAGAATGAACCAGAAGAAGCAGGTGAGGGGTCCCTCCCTAAGGCAGGCAGAAGCGAGAGGGCCGGGGAAGGAGCCTGAAGTCTGGCCTCTGCCCCGCCCCCGCTCAGGTGGGGAAAAGAACCAGCTGTGGCTCATGAACACTGAGCGCTCACTACATCCCAGGCAGCGTTCTCCCTCCTCCTGTGGAAGCCTCCTAGCAACCTGTGGGGGAGGGGCTCGCACCGTCCCCATCTTACAGGTCAGGAAACTGAGGCACAGGACGTTGAGTCGTGTGCCACAGTCCCACGTCCACTCACTCTTAATCCTCCCCACCCACGTGGCCTCACTCGTGCCAGGCCCTTGGTCAGCATGTCACAGCCATCGTCTAGTGTGACCCCCAGGCTACAGGTGAGGAAACCAAGCTCAGTGAAGGGAGGTCACATGCAGGGTGCCGAGTTCCCTGCCCGTGCCTTAGTTTCCCCATTTTTTTTTTTTAGACAGAGTCTCACTCTGTTGCCCTGGCTAGAGTGCCGTGGCGTCAGCCTAACTCACAGCAACCTCAAACTCCTGGGCTCAGGCGATCCTCCTGCCTCAGCCTCCCGAGTAGCTGGGACTACAGGCATGCACCACCATGCCTGGCTAATTTTTCTATATATATTTTTTTAGTTGACCAATTGATTTCTTTCTATTTATGGTAGAGACAGGGTCTCACTCTTGCTCAGGCTGGTTTCGAACTCCCAACCTTGAGTGATCCGCCCGCCTCAGCCTCCCAGAGTGCTAGGATTACAGGCGTGAGCCACCGCGCCCGGCCTGTTTCCCCATTTTAAACATTGCATCAGAAGCCCACAGGGTCCCTGCACTTTCTTTGAGTCTGAGGCTCTAGCAGGCGCTGGCAGGGGCCGGGGACGACTCACCCGAAGGAGTAGACCGAGCTGGAGTTGTAGTAGCTTCCCAGGCGGGTGCTGGCGATGAGCTCCTTGAGCTGTGAGGAGGGAAGACAAGAGCCCTGGGGACCCTGTGGGGGCAGCCAGGGAGCTTGCTACCCCTGTTCCTCCCGGCAGCCCGCTAGGCACAGGAGCCCGCGGGGCGCAGAGGCTTGCGTGGTCACATAGCGGCCAGTGGCCCAGCCAGGCACAAGTCTCACACCCTGCCCGCCGTTTCCTCCTTCCCCCACCCAGCTCTTGCCTCCACCAGAAGCCCAGCGACCTCTCTGCCCCTCGTCAAGGTCACTCCCCAACTCTGAAAGGCCCCCCTGGGCTCCCCCCTCCACGCCTCCTCCCCAGGGCCTGCGATACCCCCGGCTGCTCTGCTGGGGGCTCAGCCGGTGGAGTGTTTGCACAGGTCCGACTACAGCACCGGCGCGGGTTATGAACAGTGTGGCCGTGTCGCATTCCAGCCCCATAACAACCCTACAGCCAGGTCATCACCCCAACTTTACAGAGGAGAAAGCAGAAGGTCTCAGGCAGGGTCCCCCAGAAGCAGACCCTGCATCAAGAACGTGAGGCAAGTGGTTTATTCGGAGGTGATTCTGGAAAACACTAATCGGGAAGGGGAGAGACAGGAAGAGTGGCCACCTACAGGGGCTGTTAAGGCACAGACTCGAGCTATGGGCATCTGAGGCTCAGCCCAACAGGGCACCCCTGGGAGACGGTGGGGGACATCCTCAGAACTGGCCCCACCGTGGCCAGGGAAGCTGGGGTGTTTATCCGCCCATCCAGCTCTCCTGGCTGAGGGAGCCCCTGGAAATAACTCCCTACAAGCCCGGCCTGCCCCGCTGGGCAGTGGTCCTGCGGCCTGAGACAGGGAGGTGCTGGCAGCAGACCAGGCTGCGCAGTGAGCCACCGCCCCGTAAGGGAGGGACGGGGGGGGGGGCGCTCTGACAGCAGCAGCTGCCCTGTGTGGCCTTTCCTAAGGTCATGAACGATTCACCCCTAGTAAGAGGCACCACCAAGCACCTGCTGACTTTCCCACCACCCTAAACCATGTTCCTTCCTGGTGCCTAGACCAGGCGGTGCTCCCTACGAGTGCTCCAGACAGGCCAGCCAACTGGCTTGACCTGATCAGACCCCTCCCGTCTCCCTTCGTGCCCCCACATTCCCTTCCCCTCATCCCTGAAATCCTTTCCTACCATCTTCTGGGCTTTGGCAGTTTCGCTGCGGAAGGCACTGGAGTCCCGGCGGGCGAGATCCTGGGAGAAGTGGCGATTGAGCACGCGGAGGCTGCCGGAGTACACCTGGCTGACCGTCACCTCCGCCTTGTACCCTGCCCGGGAGGGAAGCAGCAGGGTTAACTGAGGAGGCAGGTGAGAAAGGGTCCTGCTTCTCCCATGCCTTCTCCTGCCACCCCCAACCGCAGCTCAGCCTCAGTGTCTCTGGCTCCAAGGCACCGTCATCATTATCATCATCATCATCTTTGTCACTGGTATTTGCACCATGGTTATCCAAAGTTTCTTTGATGACAAACTGGCTGCAAGGTGCCAGGGAGGAGAGAGGCCACAGATGGATGGTGGCCACAGGCTCCCAGTGAGAGGCTGACACAGTGACCAGTGCAGGACATGAATCAGATGAATGCCAGGAAACCCACACGGACCGAGAAGGCCAAGGTCGTGGGTCAGCCTCTCCACGCATCCGTCCTTCCATTCGCCAGGTTGTCCAGGGATTCTACGCTATGTGCTAAGACCCACTACGTGGGGTGCACTAGTTAACCAAGATAGATGTGTCTCCCCTTGTGGAGCTGACATTACTCCAGTAGCCACACAACAGGTGGCACCCATCTGTGAGGAGTGCCACCAAGGAGAAGCACAAGGTGCTATTAAGGGGACACGACAAAGAAATTCCAGCCGGGCAGGAATGACTCTTCAGCTGAGATGTAAGCCTGGAAGACCATAAATTGGGATGGGGGAAGCCCCCGGGCTGGAGCAGTCAGAGACAGGGAGGGGCAGCAGCGGCTGGGGCAGCAGCGGGCAAGTTTCGGTCTTTATCCGATGAACAAGGGAAGCTATGAAAGGTTTATAATCAGGGATGATGTCATCAGATTTCTGTTTCCCCAAGACCATTTTGGCTGATTGAAGAGAGCAGATTCATAGCCCTGGGTTATACCCCTATTCATTCATATATTCTTTTGCTCAACAAATATTAATATTTATTGAGAACCTACTGTGGGTAGGGACTGGTCTAACGCACTTGGGAATCTATCAGTGTGACAATGAACAGGACAACAAAGGGAAAAGCCCCTCCCCCTGATACGCTATAGTCTAGCAAGGAAGACAGACAGCAAACAGCTCACATGTCTGCCACACGTTAGAGGTGGCGAGTGCTGAGGAAACCAGGGGCTGGGGGGGGTGCGATGTAGTGGCCAGGGAGGAAGGTGATGTGTATCCCAGAGAGTGTTCCATGCAGAGGGACCAGCGAGTGCAAAGGCCCTGACGCAGCAGTTTGCTGCTGTGGTTGAAGAGGGCAGAGAATGAGCGAGGGGAGAGCAGGAGGAGGTGAGCCGGGGAAGAGTGTGGCTGTGCAGGGCTTGCCAGCCTCCAGTAAGGGCTTCTACCTCCAGTAAGACGGAGCCACGGGAGGTTTTAGCAGAAAAGTTGGATGATTAGATTTGCTGTGTGGAATGGTCCCTCTGCTATTACATGGAGAAAGGCTCTAAGGAGGTGAGGTCAGTGGCAGGAAGGGCATCGAGGAGGCACCTGCAATCACCCAGGTGGGAGTCGGGCATGTGAGGCAGGGGTGACAGAGCCTGGCCTGGGCTGCAGCGGCGAGAGGGTGAGAAGTGGTTGGTGGCAGGACAGATGCTGGCAAATTTGTGCTGGGGTGGAAAAGAAAGGGGGAACAGCAGCCAGAAGGAAGAAACAGCCACCAACCGGGGCGTGGGTGAAATGACAGAGAGTGCCGCTCTGCACACGTGGGGTCTGCGATGCCCTTTAGACACGTGGCAAGCAGGGCAGGGACCGCGATGGAGTCAGGCTCAAGGGCGAGGCCCGGGCTGGAAATGCAAATTTGGGAGTCACGGTGTGCAGGGCATTTAAAGCTAAGGGCACCGATGAGATCCCAAAAGGCGTGGGCAGAGAGAGAAGGACGGGGGCCCTCCACCTGCAACGGACTTGGAGACAACACAGCCTGCTGAGGGAGAGACCAGGCAGTCCGAAGCCAAGGGAGAAAACGGTTTCAAGGAGGAGGGGTGAGCCCCAGGGCAAGTGCAGTGAAGCCTGAGAACAGGGCTCTGGGCTTAGCAGTCTGGCTATTGGCGACCATGACCGTGACCATGGCTGTTGGAGTTGGGGGAAGGGGCAGGCAGGTTGGAAAGGACACAGAGAGACTGGGGAGTGGATTGGAGGCAGCAGCACACACAGGCAGCCCCTTGGAGGAGCAGAGAAATGGAGGCAGCACCCAAAGGGACACTGACAGGTGACATTGCTGGAGGAGAGGGGTCCTTGCTGGTGCCAGGCCCTTGCACAGGCAGAGGGGGTGGGAGTCAGGGCCCTGGAGGGCGGGGCGGCCAGCATCTATGGGGCTCTCTCTGAGCAGTCCTGTTCTCTCACTCCGGCAGGAGGCAAGGGCAGGGGTGCCGGGTGAGAAGAAAGCATTAGCTCCTGCCTGGGAGAGCAGGAGCAGGAAAGGACCCAAGAAATACCACTAGAGTCCCTCTCCTTGGGTCAGGCTGCCACTCCTCACCCGGAGCTTGTCCTGCTCCAGTGCAATCAGCCCTGTGCCCACCTCCTTCCAGACTGGGCAGGGCGTGTCTCTGATCCACCTCCTCGCCCAGCACCCAGGACCAGGGGCACAGCCGGGCCCAGGCGGGAGGAGTCGTTCAAACAGCTCCCAAAGTGCCTCCTCTACTCTCGATCCCAAGGGGAGGAGGGGTTCGTCTTCCCCCAGCTGAGGCTTGGGAGCACTCATCCCCTGGGCCCTGAGCCCCACAGAGCACCCCTGCTATGGGGATGATTTACCCCTGGAGCGTAATCAGGAGGAATTCGACTTCTCGCAAAGAGAACTGGCAGGTGAGCTCCTTGCTGGCCCTCCAACCAAGTGCCCCATGGTTTACCCTGAAGACTAATTATCCTGCTACCCAAGGGGGCTCTACAGCCCTGCCCTATTTGGGGTGCTGGCTTCCTGCCGGTGGTGAAATGCACAGTGTCTACACCCTGCCTGCCTTGTGTGGCTTTGAGTAGAATCACTATGGGTCATTGTAGGCAAGGCTGTGTCAGACCTGGGGTTCCCAACAGTCACCTCCAGAGGCTGGTTCCAGAGACCCCCCCAACCTGACCCCCTTAGAAGCAAAGGCAGTAGGTGGATTTATCTCCATTGCTCTGAGGTTGGTCTCGGGGTTCCTTTCAACAGGCCTGAAATTTCACCCAGAGATTTAGCCATAAGATGACTAACTTGCCGAACGTTTAACGGGGAGTCTCTGGTCACTTGGGCGAGTGGGGCTGTCCTT
Organism: Lepilemur ruficaudatus; assembly: GCA_963574885.1. Lineage (NCBI taxonomy): Eukaryota > Metazoa > Chordata > Mammalia > Primates > Lepilemuridae > Lepilemur > Lepilemur ruficaudatus. The sequence goes on along the minus strand of CAUYRT010035287.1, from coordinate 35,363 downwards.
GCTGGGGCTTTGCAGCTGCTCAGCCTCCTCTATCACAGCACGTGCTGTGCATTAGTATAATTGTTGGGTCCGACTCTGCAGCTAAGTCGTGGGGCAGGGCTATCCCCAGAACCTGACACACCGGAGATGCTTGGCACTGAATGAATGAATGAGTCTTCTCAGTGTACAGAGAGCCTTTGCAATCTGCTGTTTCTCCATTACTTCCCACTGCCAAGAGCTGAAGGAATGACACACAGTCTCCATCGGTTTCAGAGAAAGACAGTGGATGCCCAAGAGCATTTTATCCGACCAATGAATGATGGAAGGCTAGATGAATGGGCCCGGGGTGTGGGCCAGTTGCTCCAGGGACGCCAGGGCACTGATTGAGGGCTGTGATATCAGGGAGGGAGGGCCAGGATCGGGGACATGGGAGAGGCCCTCAGGGCCAGCTGCTCTCTAGCTGCCCCCCCTCCCGCATTCGTGCTGAGCCCTGGAGCCCCAGAGGTGATGGAGCTGTGGTCCCCACCCCAGAGGAGCACCAGGCTGGGCTCAAGTGAGCAGAGGCACTAATTGGCACCAGGCCCCACTGGTGCCTCCGGGCCTCCTGCAGCAGAGCCAGCTGGCTCCGAGCATCAGGGCAACCCAGGAGGGCCAAGGCAAGGGAGGGCCACATTCGTACTCCTTAGCTTGTTGGTTCATGAGAACTGGCGCTGCAGAGCCCTACTTCCCCAGCCATTGGCGGGGATCTGTGGGGCACTTGGCCCACACAGGGAGCAGACCTGAGCCACTTGGAACAGAGGTCCGCCAACATGCTTACCTCCAGAAACATGGAGGGGGACCCCGAAAGAGGAAGTGCCTTGTCATGGAGCAAGTTGCTAAGCACTGCTGAGCCTAGATCCAGGTCTGTTCTGCTGTGCCAGCCACGGCCTCCCCAAGTCCACCCCAAGCACCTCTCCCGGGTGGGCCCACACCATTACCTAGGAAGTACCAGAGCAGCACCCCCACTGACGCCAGCACGACCAGGGCCAGCCACAGCGGTGCCAGGCGGAGGTAGTCCCGGGCTCTTCTCTTGGGGTCCTCAGAGGCCTTGAACATCCCCTCTGGCTCTGCTTCCTCGCCATCACCTCCATCGCCCTGACCACCAGCAACCTGGGGGGCCTCGGCCATGGGCATCCTGGCGGGGAAACAGACCAGAGTCGGAAACAGCCTGGCATTTGCAAGGGAGCCTTTGCTGAGTGCTGACGGAGCACGGGAACAAGACAGCGCCCCTGCTTTTCAGAGTGGCAGGGTAAGGACCCCAGGTGGCAGTGACAGCGGGTGCTGAGCCAGCTCACAGAGGAGGAAAGCAAGTCTTAGCGTGGCTTGCACAGAGCTGGACCCAAGAACCCCACCTTTGCTCCCCACTGTCCTCCCTATGGTCAGAGGACAGACTTCATGCCTGAACCCCACAAATAGAGCAGGAGAACATGGGTACAAACTCATGTAGCACTTCCTGCCCTGCTGACAAGTGCAGCCAAGGCACTTAGCACTTAGCACTTAGCACTTAGCACTGCGCTGGGCTGGGGCCCTGCCCTCCTTCATGGAGTACATCTCCCATCTCCCTACCCTCTCGCAGTCTCCCAGGGCCGAGGAAGGGGACAAACTCTAATATTCATTTAGTGTCCTCATGAAACATTTCACATTTAACCCTCAGGTCACCTGGGGATGTGGGACCATTGTCCTCTGTGTTTTCTTTCTCAGGCCCACTCTGCAAGGGCACTTTACACTTGTTATCTCATTTAAAGCTCAAAACACTTCTCGAGGTGCTGCACCCATTGGATGGATGAGGAAACTGAGACCCAGTGTGTTCTAGCGACCCCTCAGTCGAGGGTTTTCCTGGCCTCGTTGTCCCCATGCGTTTGGACTATCTGGCGTTCACTACCAGCAACATTTTATAGATAAAAAAACCAAAGCCCAGAGAAGCTAAGCCACTTGCCCCAGGTCATACTGCAGGTTAGTGGGGGTTGAGTCCAGGTGTCTGACTCCCTGTTCTTTCCACTATTTTGGATGCCTCTTGCAAATGAGCTGTGAATTAACAAATCATGATTAAACAACAACTGAATGTCACCCTTCTCGCGCCCTGGATCTCAGGCTCTATCTTCAGACCCATCCAAACACCTGAATGTATTTGGTGTCTCAGGCAGGTTTCCCCACAGCACAGAGAGGACTGCACCGCCCACCGGCGTGCGTTTTTACACATTGGGTTTCCTGGAAACGTAGCTCTCAGTGATGCTCAGAGTCCTCCCAAATGCATGTGCGGGCCAGGCCCTCCTCCTCCTCCCTGCTCCCTGCGTGGCTGTCCCTCCCACCCTCTAGCCGTAGGACAGTCCTACACGTGGGACGGGCCCTGCTGGCTTTCGCGGGGCCAGGGAATGGTAAGTGTCCCGCAGTGGGTGGGACCGCTCCCCACTTCCCCAAACGTCCACAGCACCGCTGGCGAGAAATGGACGAGAGACAAACGAGGAACAGGCCGTGCAGTGGAGCGAGTCCCCAGTGCAAGTGGTGGGCGGCTCCTCTCCGTCTCTCAGCCCCGGGCTCTTCTCTCCACCCGGAGGCCACACCCTGTTTAACTCTTGAGTCTGGGTCACCAAGGAGTGATTTGGGGATGACTCATAGAGCCACGGGGACTCAGGGGCACGGAGGCCACAACAGTTGGCACTGATTTCGACTGTTCCCAGTGCTTCATACGCACTCTTTCAGGTAAGCCGCGCACAGACCCCGGGGGTGGGGATTCGCTGATATGCCTGATTCTGATCTGGGACCCCAGGAGCACCTTGCAGAGCGGCCATTAGGGCCCAGACTGCAGCCCTGGCGGGAGTTGCTGTAACCGAGTGTCCCTGAGTGAGTGGGGGACCGGGTGGGAGTCACAGACTCACAGACTCGCACACAGACCTACATGGATGGAGACACACCGGGGGGTGTACACACACACTTACTCATGACACGCAGACTCACAGCTGCACGCCCTCACGTCACGCATGCGCACACGCACGCCGACTGGGGCTTGTGAGCCCAGGGCCCGTGCTGAGGTCAGTGCGTGGGTGCGGTGGGGGGTTCTGGGCTGTCTCCCACAGCAGGGGGCCCGGGGAGACCTGGGTATGGAGGGGGCAGCACGTGCAGTCCTGCGGGGTGGGGGTGGGGTGCACAGCTGCCTAAACCAGGCCTCTCCCCTCCCCCTGTCCCTGCCGGCCTAAATCCCAGGCCACCCAGCACCCGGCACCGCCCCTGTCCACACACCTGGCCTCGATCCACCCTGTCCTTCCCACCCCGGCTCCGCGGACCCCTCACCTTCTGCTCACTGGTCAGTCTCTGGCCAATGAGGCCCTGCAGACCTGGCCTCAGAGCAGGACAGGTGGCTCAGGCCTCAGGGTCTGGGCCCAGCTCTCAGAGTGGACACAGTCACCAGATCATCCATGGGTCCTGGTCCCCTGTCCTGGAGGCCCCGCTTACCTTTGGGAGTGGCAGGTAGGTGCCGGGCCTGCACGCAGGCCTTAGGAGCCTCTGTTTGTCCAGGCCAAGGTCTCCCAACCCCCACCTGGCCAGCCTGGGCTGGATCAATGGCCTGGAGCCATGGCCAGGGTGTCTGTCCCTTGTCCCCTGTGGCCTGTGGCCCCAGGCTCCATGGGCCTCCTGCTGGGTCCAGGACGGCACTGTGACTGAGCACAGGTAAACAGGCAGCAGGCAGCCAGTGCCCGCCCCATGGCACCCCGGAGGCTGGTGGGCAGGTGCAGGAGACCTGAGCTCTCCCCCGGGGCCCGTTGCTTGGTGACATTCCTGCCTGGTTACAGCCCCTGGTCCCTGAGAACATGAGGTGGGGGCAGCCGGGGACTGGGGGCTGTGCAGAGGCCTGTGCAGATGAGGGCAGGGGCTCGCGCCGTCTGCTCACCTGGGCAGAGGAGACCAGAGGAGCCACAGGCCCAAGAGAGAAAAGAGGCTGGGCCCACACACTCTGGGGACAGGAGAGGGGAAAGTGGAGGCGGGGGTAGGGTTTGATGCCCTTTTCTGTTTCGCTGGGAATTACTTGAATCCCTACCCTATCCTATAACGCCGTGCTGTCCACAGCAGCAGCCCCTGGCCATCTGTGGCTCTTGAGCACTTGGGATGTGGCCAGTCTGAACTGAGCCAGGCAGCACAGGTGAGAGGCATCCCTGGTTTCCAAGTCCAAGGGCAAACAAGGGGTATAAACTATCTTGACAATTTTTATATTGATTGCATGTTGAAATGATAACCTTTTGGCCATCTTGGGTTAAATGCAATTTATTATTAAAATTCATTTCACCTGCTTCTTTTCGCATTGTCTATCATGACTACTAGAAAACCTAGATTACGAGGGGCTCACACTACTGCTCTGTGGAACAGGGATGCCGCGGAGGTGGCTTTGACCTGGTGGTCACATGGTGCGCCGCAGCATGTGATGGGACCTGGGTCTTCTGGGCTGTGTCCGTGCTGACAGGTGTTGTCTCAGGGGCTGACTTCCCTGTGCGTCCTGAGCCCCCAGTGTGGCGAGCACCCAGGACTCTGCATGCGTGGGAGCCCCAGGGTGTGTGGAAGATGCGGATGCGGGAGTGTGGAGTGGAGTGCAGGGTGTCTATGTGGTGTGTGGGGTGTGCGTGTGTGAGTGTACCTGCTCGCAGCGTGGAGGGTGTGCCTGTGTGGGGCGTGAGGTGCCTGCTCTCTGGCGCCCGCTGGGTTTTCATCCCGGCCCGGTGCCTTTTCAGCCACAGGAACCCGGGCAGTTCTCTGACTTCCGAGCTGTGTTTCCTCATCTGCCAGATGCAGAACATGAGCCCCTCCTTGGCGAGGAAGAAAAGGTGCGTGTGAAGGGCCAGCAGGGTGTCCTCCTGGTCACACGGTGGCACACCGTGTGTATTGAGGCCCTGTCTGCGTGTGCGTTGAAGACCAGGAGGACAGGCTGCACGTGCGCGGTGCCTAGCTGCACGGCCCCTCCCATGTGTTGCATGCACACGCTCGCCCCTGCGCTGGCGTGTGCTCTCTGGGACCTGCCGCAGGACAAGTGCGTGTGGGCCACGTGTGTCCTGAGGTGTGGAGGCCCGCGCCCACCGTGTCTCCTGCAGAGTGGGGGTGGGGCGGGGCAGGAGGGCACACTGAGGGGCTGGTTAGGATCCTGGGTGGGGACGCCTTCCTCTCCTTCTGATCTTCAGCCCTGTCCGTGGGCCTGACCCTGACCTGTGACCTCACCCCACTGTGCCTCGCCCCAGCCCCCAGCAATTCTCCCTCCTCCTCCAAGCTCCCAGGCCGTGTACCCACCTTGCAAACTTTCCAAGGGACAGGTGCTTGGAATGGGAGTAGGGACAAAGTGTGGGGGTGGGGCAAAGAAACCCCAAGCCCTGCCTTGTATCCCACCCTGTCCTCTGGAAGGTCAGGAGGCCCTGGCCGGGGCAGGCTGGTAGCTGGACAGTCTGAAAGTGGATCTTGTGCAATCAGCGTCCTCTGTACCTGGTGGCTACCCGGCCATCGATCGGCCATGGCCTGGGGAGGGGCCAGCACCGGGCAGGGCCGCGGCAAAATGCTGAGGGAGGCATTTGAAAGCATGCTCGAGGGTCCCAGGGAGCCTTGGGGGCAGGGGGCAGCCTCCTGAGCCAGGGCTTCCGTCTGCCAAGCGTAAGTGTTCGAGCTGCATAGTCTCGGCCCTGCAGCAGAGGGACGTGTTCCCGAACAGGTTTCGCTGCTTCCTGGGAATCTGCCTGTCACACCAACACTGGGCCTGAGCCTCCTCGTCCCCAGGACAGAGAAGCCACCTGGAGGCCTGGCTGAGGTGAGGCTTGGAGGCCAGGGGCACAGCAGGCCTGACCTAGGAGGACAGGGAAGAGACGGGCCTGGGTGTGCCTGCCACAGTCGGGTGACAAAGACCCAACTAGGGGCTGAGAGTCAGAGGACCTCGCTGAAACCCCTGGGCCCCCACCTATTAGTGACCCAGCAAGACGTCCCCAGGCTGCCATCTCGTGGCCTGTGGGATGAGGGTGACAAAGCTGAGCTGTTGACAGGAGAAAGACGTAGGGTGGGCCCCTAACCAGATGGGACTGGCGTCCTTATAGAAAAGGGGAATTTGGGGGCAGAAGCGCATGCGTACAGGGAGAACGCCACGTGGACATGAAGGCAGACGGCGGGCGATGCTTCCACAAGCCAAGGAACCCCAAAGATTTCCAGCACACCCCACACACCGAGAGAGACACGGGACAGATCCTTCCACGCACCCTCAGAAGAACCAACCCTGCCGACACCCTGATCTCAGACTCCCAGCCTCCAGGACTGTGAGATGATAAATTGCAGCTGTTTAAGCCACCCAGTTGGTGGCACTTTGTGATGGCAGCCCTGACCAACAGACACAACACTCATTGAACTAGTGCTGCGTTAATGCTGTGCAAAGCCTGTGTGCTCAACTTCCTCCCAGGGCCCTGCACACAGCAGGTGCCCACTCATTGTCCACTGAAGAGGCTGAAGACCCAGATATCTGCATTAAATCAGAGGTCTTCGGGAACGTGATGGCTGGAACACGGTAGAACCTCAGGCACAATGGAGCTGGGGGCAACCTTCTCTGAGCTCAAGGACAGCCTTGGCAGCGGAAAGAACTCCAACAGCCCAGCCTGCAGCCGCAACGCTCCCCACCGAGTCACGGCGCTTATTCTCTGAAATTATCCAGTTTAGTGGTTTACATGTTCCCCTCCCTGCTCTCCCCACCCTCTTTAGACCGTGAGCCCCATGCATTCAGTGGCCTTGTCTGTCTTACCTCTTGCTGGATCCCAGCCTGGAACAGGGCCTGGCACACGGAGAGATAAATATTTGTTGAGTGAACAAATGACAGTTACAACCAGCTCCTTTCATGGTAACACAGTAAGGACGTCTAGAGCGGGGCCCCTCCCAAACACAGTCGATCACGTAGATGCCTCAAGTCCAAGCTTCAGGGTGGGAGTATATGTCTCCACTTAGCAGAAGAGGAGACTGAGGTTCTGAGAGGAGACGTTGACCTGCTCTAGGTCCTACAGCCTGTTGCAAGCAGGACAGGGCCTCCAGCCTGTTCTCTTTGACGGGGACTGTCGCAGTTTCCAAATGATCACAAACTGGGTGGCTTAAAGCAAGAATCTGTTCTTTCACAGCTCTGGGGGCCAGACGTCGGAAATCAGAGTGTTGGCAGGTCCACTCTCTCCCCGAAGGCTCTGGGAGAGAATCCTTCCCTGCCTCTCCCTGGCATCTGGCGGTCCTGGCAGTCCCTGGCGTTCCTTGGCTCAGAGACGCACCACCCCGGTCTCCGCCTCCGTTGTCACCTGGCCTTCCTCCTGCTCCTGCCTCATTTCCACGCACACGTGCTTACTGCAACTTTACTCACAACTGTCAAAAGTTGGAAACAACGCAAATGTCCATCAACTGGTTTATGGATAAAGAGATTGTGGTACACACATGAATAATAACTATTCAACAATAAAAAGCAACGAATGACTAATAACATAAAACTGCACAGATGAATATCCAAAGAATTACACTAAGTGAAAGGAGCCAGACTCAAAAAGCTACATATGATTCCATTTTAGAAATGGCAAAACCATAGGAACAGGAATCGGATCAGTGATGGCCGTGGCTGGGGATGGGAGGAGGGGACTGACTGCAAAGGCGCTCAGGGAACTTTCTGTGGTCGTGGACGCATTCTGCATCCTGATTGTGGTAGTGGTTACATGACTGTGTTGTTACAGAAATGTAGCCTTCAAAGGACAAAATTTCACTCATGTAAATTATACCTGAACAAATAAAAAAATATATAATCCCCCTAAAAAAATAGCAATAGCCCTTTTCACCTTCCCCCACAGAAGGGTCAGCACAGTGGCTAAGGATCAGGCAGGTGAGGAGTTGAAGAATCCTAAGGGGCAGGGCGTGGTGGCTCACACCTGTGATCCCAGCGCTTTGGGGAGCTGAGGATGGGGGTCACCTGAGGGCAGGAGTTCGAGACCAGCCCGGGCAATATAGGGAGACCTCATTGCTACAAAAAATCTTAAAAATTAGCTGGGCATGGTGGCACGTGCCTGTAGTCCCAGCTGCTCGGGAGGCTCCTCCCCTAGAGCCTTCGGACAGAGCGTGGCGCTGCTGATACCCTGAGTTTGGCCTCCCAACCTGGGAAAGGATAGATGTCTGTTGTTTTAAGCCGCCCCGTTGCTCCATCCTTCCAGACACCTGTCTAGACAGTGTCTGACTGAGGCACACGGAGCCCACCCCCTCACCTCCTCCCCGCAGCCCCTGGGCCTCCCCAGGGGGTTTCAGAGAGAGGCGCAGCTTAGCACAGAGCCTTCTCCAGGGTGGGCTGGACTCTCCCCACGAAAGATGGAGAGGTGAACATGATATTATTTGGAAACTGGGTCTTTGCAGATGTAAACAAATTAATATGAGGTCAGACTGGATCAGGGTAGACCTTACATTCCATGTGACCGGTGTCTTTAAAAAAGGAAGGAAATTGGACACTGAGACAAAGACATACAGGGACTTCAATGTGCTGTTGGGGGACACAATTCAGCCCCTAACAGGTGGGGTGAGGGGCAGGTGCAGGCTGGCTGTTGACAATGCAGGGACCAGTGTTCCACAGGTTCCGTGTGGCCCCGAGTCCTTGGGTCACGCCTGCACCTGAGCTACTTCCGAGAAAACACGGGTGTCACCTGCTCCCTGCTCCCTCCTGCCCCATCCCTGCTGCTGGATGGAAGGGAAACTCACGGAGTTGCTTACTGGGCACGCCGTTCCCACCCAGGCAGGGTCCCCGGAGGCCACTCTGTCACCTCTGTTCAGTGCACGGCGTAGGCACCGCAGCTCGCTTCCTCGACCATTAAACTGGCGTTGAGCCTCCCCACGGCCACAAAATAGAACAAGAACAACAACAAGAGAAAGAACGAAAAGGAAAAATAATAAGGCTCAGTCGCTCCTCTGGAAGGAAACGGCCGAGCCCGGGGAGAGGAGCGGGCAGAGGGCAGGCACCTGGCCGTGGTGCTTCCTTCCCCTCTGTCTCCCACCCCCACCCCAGGACAGGGCCCTCCGTGGCCCCTCAGGTGCTTGTAGGAGCAAGAATGCGTCAGGGTGGCCTGTGACCGACTCAAGTGCGAGACTTCTCAGGAGTCACTATCTCGGTGGCCCGTCTTCCTCCACCTGAACAGGGACTCACGGGCCCTAAGTGTTGTCTGACTTATGATACAGCTGGCCAGGCCCAGGATGGGCCTCATCCCAGTGAGAAAAATGGTCAGTTCTCCCCATTTCACAGGTGATAAACCGGAGGCTCAGAGAGCGGTGTGACCAGCTCACACAGCCGGGACAGGCTGCGAGCCAGGGTTCAAACCCAGGACCCTCTGACTTCAGAGCCAGTGGCCCGTTCCCAGTGCCACCCTCTCCCGTCTCTGCATCCTTCCCTCCTTCCCACTCCACCCCTTCTGTCCCAGCCCAGGGCCCTGGCCTCTGGCCTCTGTCTGAAGGTTCCACTGGGACGAACCCACCAGGCCCCAGCCGCCCCCTCACTGCCTCCCCAGACGGGCGGTCAGGGACGCGGACGCCGAGCAGGGGCTGGGGTTTGAGAGGTGCTGTCTCGAGCCATGTGGGGGTCACAGGATGGAAACTCTGCATGCGTCACCCCGTCTGACCTTCTCCTCCACTGCGGTGTCCTAGCAGGAGGGGGTCCTAGAACAGACATGGCAGGCAGGGACCCAGAGAGGGGGTGAAGATGACCCAAGGTCACACAGCAACGGAGTTGGGACTGGAACACGTAAGTGACCTGGTTCCCAGTCCCGTGCTCTTCTCAGTCCACTGTCCAAAAATAAATTCTAAACAATAAAATACAAGAGCAATGCCATTACTATACATATAGGCCCTAGACAGAGAGTTAATAAAAATTTCCGAAGGACACAAAATTCCAATTTTTAACTTTGTTTTTTTTTGTTTTTTGTTTTTTTTTTGCCTCCAAATGTTGCAGCCACCTCCCCTCCTGCAGACAGTCCAGTTTGCAAGTCTGGCTCTTGCCCTCAAAGGGAGCCTGTCCAAGGTCACGGGCACCCAAAGTTCTCCTTGGAGGCTGCCCTTTCATGGGAGCCCCAGAACTCACTCAGGTCTCCCCGAATGCCTCTCTTCTCCCCAATAAGCTGAGTCACCAGGCCGCTGTCGACTTGGTGAGCAGAGAGGGCTCCCGATGCCAGTGGTCTCTGTCCCTTCTTCTGTCCACAATGGTTTCTCAGAAACTGTGACTGCCCTCCCTCTGCTCCTTCCTTTCTTCTCTCCTTCCTCCCCTGCACCCAGTTACCACCCCACACATGTGCTCAGTGAGCAGCCTGTGGCAGGTGCTGGGATCTGGCCATGGATGGTGGGTCATGAAGCTGATGGCCTGGAGAGGGTCACAGCAGGGAGCAGGGGACTGGGGGAAAGAGCACCCAGCCCAGCCAGGCTCAAGACAAAGTGACCTTTACAGCAAATCCTACTGGATGGCTTTCCTTTCTTCCTCCCTATCTAGTGTGCAGACACATTTTACTTGGCCCGCTTATCTTCAATTTTTAAAATTAGTGGCCAATATTTAAAAATAAGGATGTTTTGCATAAGAAGTGAAATTTCCTGCCTCTCTTAAAAATTTAGATCTGGGCCGGGCATGGTGGCTCAGTGAGCCTGTAATCCTAGCACTCTGGGAGGCCGAGGCAAGAGGATCGCTCAAGATCAGGAGTTCGAAACCAGCCTGAGCAAGATCAAGACCCCCGTCTCTACTAAAAATAGAAAGAAATTATCTGGACAACTAAAAATACATAGAAAAAATTAGCTAGGCATGGTGGTGCATGCCTGTAGTCCCAGCTACTCGGGAGGCTGAGGCAGAAGGATTGCTTGAGCCCAGGAGTTTGAGGCTACTGTGAGCTAGGCTGATGCCCTGGCACTCTAGCCAGGGCAACCAAGTGAGACTCTGTCTCAAAAAAAAAAAAAAAGAAAAAGCTGGTACTACAAGTTTACATATTGGCCTCTACCACTCAGTGACAACCACATATTCCCTGAGATATCTGTTCTCCAATTTGAGGAACATGGAAAGAAATTCACATTCCTCACCATAAGAACAAAAGCCATTCTGGTACAGCACACAATCTATTTTCTTCAGCCTTATTTTCAGCTATGCTTACAGTTAATATTATATCCATATCAAAATATTTGATATTTGTTATAGATGTTCCATTGTGTCATGCCCCCAAATCTTTGCTTTGCATTTAATTACCTGGAGAGCCCTCACTCACCCACCCTCACTCTTTTCCTGGATACCTTATCATCCAGCCCAAATATCGCCTCCATTCTGAAAATCCCTTGATATCCCTAGATATAAGGAATTGCTCATTACTGTATTATTACAGTTTATACATGTGAATACACACATAGTCATGCACATTCATATACATACATACATTTATATATAATAGTATTTAGCAAATAGTGTTATCATTATTTTATAGTGATTTTTCCCACTGAACCTTGTCTATCTGGTGATAAGATTCTCTATTATCTTTTATCTCCATTACTTGGAACCTAAGACAGTAAGTGCTTAATAAAAATATTTGCTTAAATAAATTAAAATTTGGCATTCAAGTTGATTTTTAGCATTGATAGCTACTCTGTACAGTGACCCTCAACTCATCACAGAAGTTTCTGGGGCTACTCCCCTTGGGGATCTGCATACCATATACTCCAGGCATTTTTCTGCAACAATCAGGAAGTATGACCCTAGCCCCCACTGTATCATGTTCTCAGATGTCAGCAGTTGGTGCGACGCTTTGAAAAACTAAGGGAACCTAAGTTTAGTGTGTTACTTTCCAGCTATTAACTATACACTCTATGCACTCCTCTAATCCCCGATCCCCCACCAAGTGTATTTGTTTTATGTAAAAAAGTAGATATGAGAAAGCAGAACAGCTTAATGATAAAGTTGCACTTTGAAGTCAGACATCTGAGACCACATGCAGGTTCTGCCTTTCTACCCCCAGAATATAAGCCCTTTGAGTTCAGAGATTTTTGTCTTTTGATTTAACTGCTATATGGCCAGCACTTAGACCTGGACTTAGCAGATGATAGGCACTTAATGGTTATTTGTTGAGTGAATCTATTAGATTTGCAGCCTAAAAAATTAACAGTCACACCTCTCTTGCATGCACCAAACACCTGGCATCCCCAGACCAGTGATGCCAAAGTTGCTATTCAATTTGGACTCCTTATAAAGAAAGAACATGTGGAAAAATATATAGCTCTGTGCCACCAATAAAAACAAATACAAATAGTGGCCACAAACTTCTATATTCTATATAAGTTCCAGATTAAAAAATGGAGAAATATGTAATCTGGTTTTCAGAATAGCTTTTCCAAATTTGCAAAAACTATAACAAGGGTTGCACTTTTTTCACCAGAAACTTTCTCACATGGAAAGCATAGTGATCAAAATGAAATTAATTATAATACTTACCTAGTCATGCACAGGTAGAGAGTTGCAGAGAGCATCGGGCGGGGTCAGATAGGCCTAAATTTTAATCCAGATCTAACCCTTAGCAGTAGTAAGAATGACCTTGGAAAAGTTTCACCTGCAAAAAAGAAGATGATTATGTACCTCAAGCAGTTTTCGTGAGAAATAAAAGAGATAATGCATTCACTCTTTATTACACAGCCTGGCATAGATCAAGTTCCTAATAAATGTTAGATCTTGTTCATATTACTAGAATGCTTTCTTGATAAATATTGTATGGAAGGTTTACTTTGTTTTAGCTTTTCATATTTTTAGAGAAAACTCATCAGCATACACATTTCCAGGAGTTTCTGAATCTGTTGATATAAAAAAAAATCAGAAGCTTATTTCATTCATGAGGTAAAACTTGGATATGAAATATGAAATCATCATCCAATCTTCTTCCATTATGTTGAGCAAAATTATTTTCCCAAAGTGATCCACCTTTAATCCAGTCATAAAGAGTTAGCTGTTCCCAATTTTAATTGACAAATCTAATTACTGTGATGAGTTTATTTATAGTCACTATTCAATATCTATTGATAGTTTCTTGACCTTGAAGAATATCATCCAATTAACGTGGCAATATGTGTTAATGGATTTTTAAATTACTTCGCAGTGGATAAAAGGTAAAAGGAAAAAGGGAAATTCACTTTGAGAGAGAAGAATCACAACATATGAAAACAAGCCTTATATACCAGTCACTGAATATGCAACACTAAGGATTCCTTGGTATTCATTCAATATTATGGGTGGGGGAGTTATGTTATTGATGTGGTAGTATATATTTTTGGAATTCTTTCAGGGAAACAGTCCCTAATTTCAGGCAACACAATGTCTGCCCAAATTCAAGGACAGTTGTTATGTTTTGGGTTTTTTTTTTTTTTTTGAGAATTTGTTATATTTTGATTCATTATTTCAGAATGCAAAGTTGATGGGCAATTGATTGATAAAAATCATCAACTCTCTAAAACACATGAGAGACAAGGAAGCATTCTTAGAAAATTTAAGAGGAATGATGGAAGTCAAACCAACAACCCCCAGGGCAGAAGCTGTTACCCTCCTGTTGCTGCTCTCCCCATGCCCAGTCATGTTCTCTCCCTGTTCTCTAGATTTCCTTCACTTTGTGTTTTAGGCCTCATTTCTGACACAGAGTTGGAATCAGAGACGAGCAAAGTTGTAAAGAAGCCTAGATATTATTTACCCAACCTCTCACTTGCAGAAAAAGAAAATGCTGAGAAATTGAGAGGTGAAGTGACATCTTTGACCAAGTGATTCATACTTTACTTCTCTGTCCTCCCCCCATTACATCATAAGCCTTTCAAAGACAGGGACCTTACCTTAGGGTATATTATGGACTGAATTGTGTCCCCCTCCTAAAAAAGTTCATGTACTGAAGTCCTAACTCCCAGTCCCTTACAACATGACTATTTGGAGGCAGGATCTTTAAAGAGGTAATTAAGCTTAAATGAGGTCATATGGGTGGGCCCTAATCCAATATAACTGATGACCTTATAAACGGAGGAAGAGATTCTAGAGTTGTGCACACATAGAGGAAAGGCCATGCAAAGACACAGTGAGAAGTCAGCCAGCTGCAAGCCAAGGAGAGAGGCCTCAGGAGCGACTAAATCTGCTGACATCTATATTTTGAACTTCTAGCTTCCAGAACTGTGAGACTTTTGTGTAAGTCACCCAGTCTGTAGTATTTTGTTATAGCAGCCCTAGCAAACCAATATAGAGTGTTTGTGCTCCCAGCACCTGGTACAGTAATCAGCACACTGCAGGTGCTCAATTTACAAAGGAAGGAAGAGAAGGATAAAAGGATGAAAGAGGGATGGAAGGGAGAGAGAGAGAAGGAAAGGGAGGGAGTACCTTACAGACTTAGACTAGTGGCTTCGGGACCAAAACCCAATGTATCTAGGCCCTTTTCACTGCATTGAATGATGTGAGACTTTCTCAATTCTAAAACCTAGTTAGCACTTAGTTTCATATGTGCCTTGCATATACTTTCAACCTTTCATGTTTATTTGTTATTATGCACCTGCAGGACAGTAATTTTATTTTGCATGGATCTCAAATTTACACATTTGAAATCAACAGTTACATCTGAAGAGAGAAAAATAGACTTAACACCTGTGAAATTTTCATTTTGCTTTAAGTGGTTTATTCAGAAATACTTTACATATTGAACAGAAGTCACTTGGCCAGGCTACATCTTAAGAATTTGCACAGTTGCCACAAATTATTTTGCTCTGGCATCTAATCTTTTAATTATAGGGCGAGGGAGGAATGAGGGGGGGATTTAAATATTTGCTTTTTGTTTAGATGTGATGCTTTCAAGACAATATATAAGAGAGGAAATTGTGCCTCTGGAGTTTAAGAAATATTCATTTTCCTGGCATAAGATAAATTGGAACAGACTATTACATTGAGAACTACCTCTAGGACAGTGAAGTGTAGCAAACTGATGCCCAGTGAGGTTCACTGGACATGAAGATGATGCAGTCAAATGCACTCAAGCACAGTTCTGGAATTGTTCTTTATTATCCTGAAAGATACCAGCTTAATAATCTATTTAAAACTATATTTTTTAATACTTTATTTTTCCATCCAGAGCAAGAGTTGGAGGAGGATGTGCACTCAGGGCTAGTGGAAATAGGATGACAGAACTCTGTGACAGGGATTAGGAAAGCCAGACTGTTCAATGGCTGGCAATCACATGACGTGGTCATCTTCCCATTCTATCTTTAAGGCATAGGTGGCCCATCCGTTAGTGTATCTGTGACACCGTGGATGCCCTAAGTGCCTATCTGAAGGAAAATAAGCTCTTCAATGCTGTTACTCTATTCTTCTGCTATAATTTTGTGCTAGTAATTCAGTTACTGTTGCAGTTATGTCAACCTTATGTCTCATCCTGTCCCTCAAATGCATTAAGCAAATCAAAACTGGGGAAAACCGTATATGTGATTATGTATGTAGGTGTGCCTGTATGTATGTGTATGTGTGTACATATGTGTTTGTGTGCATTTCTGAGTATGTGTGTCTATGTGTGTGTCTTAATGTCTCTCTTAGAGACAGGGACAGAGAAAAAAGAAAAGACATGATTGGCCCTTCCATTAGAATATTCCCAGACCTATTTAAGCATTCGCTGCATTCTAACCTCAGAAGCCACCAAAACCATCATAAATCACTCTAGTCAAAAACTGAGTAATGCTGGTTTTGCTACTGAATCTATTTTTTTTTAACAAATTACAGTTTGAGTTTTACCCACTTAACCTTCATACCTTCCCTAACATACCTCACTCTGCCTTGCTTTGCCTACAAAATCTAACCAATCCCTGAGACCCAAGTAAATTCTTTTTTCTTTTCAGCAGAATTTTCCTTTCCAAGTGAGCCTTGCATTATAGCCTACACAGTACATAACCTCGGGTTTACAAACCTGCCAGTAACATAAGTGAGTGAATACGTGTAAACACCTAGTATCTACCTATATTTCTCATTTTTCTCACACTTGATATCGACATGAGTACAAGAAATAATTTTCCTCCCTAACTATGGAAGCAGGATGATAAACGGCAGCTGACACTCAACACTCATGTGGGAACACAAGAGGGAGTGGTGGGGACTGTGGCATACTGAAGAATGACACCACTTCTAAAGTGACAGCAGCCACTCAGCTGCAGACAATGTTGCCTCATAAGAATATGGGCAGAGGATATCCAAATCTGCTGAATTATCAGGAGAAGCCCAAATCTGGGTGTTTATGTAAAAATCCCTCAGTTTTTAAGTACTAGCAACAAACTTTGCTACCTCATGAATACACATTCATTTAACACGTACTGCCTTATGTCATCTCTCATTATTGTTTAAAACAGCAGGATCGTGTAGCACACATGCTCAACAGCCAAACTGTCTGGGTTTGACTTCTACTCCACCATTCACTAGCTTTGTTGTTTTGGACAAGCTGCCTAA
This sequence comes from Lepilemur ruficaudatus, assembly GCA_963574885.1. Taxonomy (NCBI): domain Eukaryota; kingdom Metazoa; phylum Chordata; class Mammalia; order Primates; family Lepilemuridae; genus Lepilemur; species Lepilemur ruficaudatus. The sequence goes on along the minus strand of CAUYRT010035287.1, from coordinate 18,883 downwards.
CCTCCCTATGCCTCAGTTTCCTTCTTTGTAAAATGCAGATAATAATTGGATTATTATGAAATTATCAACCCTGGCGATCAATGGAGTGACAGATGTCTCAGCCAGATCACCCTTACATCCCGGATTGTTATGAAATTAAAGGAAGTCCTCTTGGTAAAGTAATCATAATCATTTGAAGCACAGGGTCATTACTCAATATAAAATGGTTGTTTTAAAAACTTATACTGTATTATAATTTGGTATATTTCTTTGACATCTCCTCCCCCACTAAATTGTAAATGCCTTGAAGGTATTTTTTTATACAATGTAACCTTTAACATAGTTTCTTTTTAGAGAAGGAGCTCAGTTAATATCTTTTTTTTAAGCCTGAAATGTAAAAATCTTAAAACGATATTTAAAGAAATTGACTGGAAATCAAGGTCGCGCTACTGCTTGTCCTTGCCTTTGTTCTATATATTTAAATCTACTGTAAGGCCAGCACATTGCACCAGTCCATGTCAATGTGTTCTATGATCGGTTATAATGAATGTTTTCCAAATCCCAGACGTATAATTTCCTCTTTGATATATTCTATCCAGTCTGCAGTACAACAGACAAGAACTATTCCTGTCCTTTTCTTTTCTCCTTTAAAAGACCAGGAGAGAGTTAGGGTTAGATAGAACAGTAGGTACATGTAGGGCAGCCTTGTGTGGCTGGAGCCCCTGGGTCTTTCTCACCTGCCTTTACTTAAATTTACAGAGGTTACATCACAAAAACTTGACAGGGTGCTTGTAAAAATGGAGCCATTATTATCCTCATTCTTTTCTTCCCCTACAACCCTTGTTCTCTTTGAAAATAAAGAGTAGGTTCTAGAAAGGGAGTGTTACAAAATGGAACCCCCATATTTCACAGCATGAAGTTCAGAATTCTGAGACAGATAACACAAATGGAGTTTTACACTATAGACTAGGATAATGACTGCACATCAGAACTTTGGGAGGTAGGCTGTGAGCATATAAAGTTAAAGGCATGTCTAAGTCCAATCTAAACATCTCTCTTCTTCAAGTTATATTTAAAATGTTGAACACAGCCAATACAAACCATCTGTCATTAAGCAATCAAAAACTTTCTCCCAGGTCTTAATGGATTGAAAGTTGCTGCAATGGAATGGGGACAGAGAAAGTGAAAGTTTAAAGTGTTTTAAAACATGCTGATATTAATATCAATGTTTTTCAAGGGAGATTTTAAAGTTTAACACAATAGTCTTGAATCCTGGACCACCTTGTTGTGTAGGGCACATGGGTTGTATGTGGTTTTTTGTTGAAGGGTTTGGGGGTGGGAGAAAATGTGAAAAGGACAGAGTTAAAAAAGAAATTACGGTTTTGGAAGAAGCTGAGCCAATCATCAAAGCTTAATGAGGAATTACATAAATCATGCAGAGAAACCTCTCTTGAAAATTTAACTTGAGCAAAGGTGAAGTTTTGGAGAAATCGACCATAACACAATTTACGGTACTTATTATTTTTTTTTCAAATAAATATTCACCAGTAGTCTACCCTGTGCCAGACACTGGGCTTGACTTTGAAGAGAACGATGCAAATGAGACACTATATCTGCTCTTAAGGAGCCATTAAACCTAGTACATGTGTAGGGTGTGTGTGTGTGTGTGTGTGTGTGTGTGTGTGTGTGTGTGTGTGTGTGTTGGGAGTGAGCTTAATAATAACAACAAGAAAAGCTAAAATAAAGTAATAAAGAAGACTATAAAGGTAAAGTTAAAGGACAGATTGGTCAGTTACAAGGGGGATGAGTAGAAAAAGTAGGTATTCTTCAAGTGAGTTAACCCTTGAACTGAGCAAGTGTTGCTAGGCAGATGGCAACTGACAAGCATCACTTCTTAAAATTAAGGGCTTAAATGCTTATTTTGCTTCTCTTTTCACAAATTCCAAAGCTCATGATTGTTAAGTTACAGGGAAAATCATCTATGCTTTTGCATACTTCTAGGTATGTTGCGACAATCATATTCTTTCTATCCTAAAAGTCACTGTAGTTTGTAAGGAAACAATGGACAATATTCCACAAAACATATCCAATAATAATACCATCTAGCTCTCTGGTAAAATCTGTAGACCTCAAACAAAGAAAACACAGGTCAATAGGCTCAATATGATTGGAAGACTGCAGATTTAAACAGGAAAGGATTTATTAAAAATATTCACTAGATCTCAGGCTGATTGGGAACATTTAGGAAGCAGAGGCACATCTTATGCAGCCAAGAATATTTCCCTGAATCAGGCCAGTGACTCGCTTAATCTGGACACCTTGTCTGCCATCTCAAGGCACTGGACTTTTCAGCTTTAACTACCAACACTGCTAGCCCCGAATACTGAATGAAAATGCCAGCTGCACCCGAATGTTTATGGCAGCACAATTCACTATCGCTAGGTCATGGAAACAACCCAAGTGCCCGTCAATTCATGAGTGAATTGTTAAAATCTGGTATATGTTTACAATGGAATATTACTCAATTTTAAGAAATGACAGTGAGTTAGTGCCTCTTATATTATCCTGGATTAAGCTTAAGCCCATTGTTCAAAGTGAGGTGACACAAGACCCAAAGAATGGGCCCCACTTGTACTCACCATCAAACTGGTATTGACTGATTAACACTAAGCTGCTCAAATCGTGGGTGCGATCACTAGGGAATTGAGGGGTGCGGGGTAAGCCCACGTCTGAGCGACGTGGTGGGCGCTGTGGAGGGGTGGGATATGCTTGAAAAGTAGTTGGGGAGCGGAATTACGGGTCTCAATAGGGGAAAGGAATTCCTCTAAAACTGATTTATGTGATTAACTGCACACCTCGGTAAATTCACTGAACATCATTTAATTGTACACTTATAATGGAGTGTTGTTTGTATGTAGGTACAGTTGGAGTACTATGTATTAACTCTCTGTACTACTTTGACAGAGTAGATTTTTGAATGTAGCAAGATAAGTCAACTTGTGTTGTAATATATTTTGAGAAATCAGCTCACTACAAATTGTGACTGTAAACATTGTACTGTAAATGTTTTGTAGTTTTCCCCCAATAAAATTTTTGGGGAAAAAAAAAAAAAACCTTCCCTAAAACTCCTTTTAGTGAAGTAATTATAACCCCTGACCTTTTGATCTCTGTTATTCAAGAGTAAACTGTGTGCCTTTTGCTAGGCTAATTTCATAAATTCATTAACATTTTAAATAAGGTTTTGAAGTATTCAAGTGTGTTTATCTTTAGAAATAATTTCTACTTATCTACCCAGCATGTTGAATTTTTTTTTTTCAAAGAAGTTGTAGTTTATTTGGGATGTCTTTCATGGGAGCATCATGCAAGGGCTCTATTTTATGGAATAACATCACGCATAGACATTCTGTCATTTATCTGTCCCCTTAAAATGTATTGTATGCCTACTGTTTGCCTGGTTGTGCTTGCTGCCAGGGACCCAACGTTGAAAAGACCTTGACTTTAAGGTACTGTGTTTGCCTTTTAGGAACTTCTTCGTTAGTTGAGTAAGAGACAGGCAAACAATTACAGAATGAAGAAGAAATATTTAGGTCTTTCCCGGGAAATCAGGGAAGGCTTCCAGGAAGAGGCATATACTTGATCTGAGGCTGAAGGATGAGTACAAGTTGGCTAGCAATCAGAGAGCGGGACCATATTCTAGACAGCAGACCTGGCAAGTGAAAAATGAGGAGGTGGAAGGAACAGGACATTTGCAATGACCTTTCAGCAGTACAGTGTTGCCAGAGGACAAAGGACAAGGTGCTGTGGTACAGAGGAATAGAAGTGGGATGTCATGCCACATCGGCAGGAAGCACCTCACAAAAGACTTGGAGCAGAATATGGTTTTATTCTGTAAGAGTCTAAAGAGTATTGAAAAATGCTTAGGAGGGAGGCGACATACATAAGTCTATGTGTTAGCAAGAAGCTCCGCTGTGAGTGTGGGGAAAGCAGTGAGCCTTGGGGCAGCGGGAGGCACAGGGAGAGGGCTCAGGTGCCCCAGGTGAGAGGTGCTAACTGTGCCTGGCAGTGGGGATGGGGAGATGAGATTACTGGAGATGTTTCAGAGTTCAGGTATGGTCTATAGTAAGAGAGGGAAGGAAATCTGAGCCAGGTGTCTTGTTTTAGCTCAGACGCCTGAAAGGGTGATGGTGGTGGTTAGTCTTTGTCGTAGAGAATAAATGGGAGGTGGAGATTACATAAATGGGGAGGGTAATATATGTTAGGACTCAGACACATTCATTTTCACTTTGATGTTTTAGCATTTAGGGTTAGAGATTGAGAGTTTAGTGTTAAATTTTATAACTCGAATTCATTTCCAGAGTTGTGCATTTAAGTAAATATACATAATACATGCTTCTATATAAGTCCTGTAATGATCCACCAGGAAGGAAGGAATAAATAGATTATTTCTAACTTGGTGACTCCTAAAGACTTTTGAAAAGTCTCACTCGTGTTTGCATACTTTTTCTGTGGCATTTGTAGAACCTGGTAATTATTCCCATGGAGTAATTTGTTCCCTGACAGCATATGGCTATCATCGAGGTGCTACCCTAGCAGTGATGACTGTGTAATTTAGGTCTCTAAGAAGATAACAAACTTAATTACTAAAGCAAGGATAGAGAGCATCTTTCTTGTAAATTATTCCTAAAATCTTGAATTTAGTTTAATGCAGTTGCTAATGTATACTTTCAAGGATTGATACGAAAACCGCCTTATGCTAACTGATTTTGATAAGGTAGTAGAGTGATTTGTAAGAGCAGGAGATAACTGACAGGGTGAAATGAAGAGCCAGAACCACCTCAAAGAGTTTGTATCAGTCAGTCGTGTCATTAATCAATGTGTCTAATCAGTTTGACTCTACACAGAAAAATTACTTCAAATTAAAATCAAGTCATTACCATATACTTCTTACACAGAATTAATTTCAATTTATATAATATCATTAAGTGCCTACCACATGCCAGACATGTGTAGGTGTTTGGCATATATCAAAGAATGAAAGAAACCAGAATCTTTGTTCCATTGGTTTTACCTTCTCGTGCAGGGAGACAGACAATAAATAGCCCAGTAACCCTCATTATTAATAAGGATCTAATCTGTTAGAAGGTGGTAAGTATTATAGACCAGGTTGCCTTATTAGGTAAGTGGGCAGGGTACACCTCATTGGGAAAGTGAGATTTAAGCAAATGTTAGAAGGAACTCAGTGAGCAAGCCTTGGGTATTGGGATAGGAGTGGGCATGGCAGAGGCCCATGGAAGCCAAGGCCATAAACTGTGCCAAACACAGGAGAAGAAGGAGCGCAGATAATGCTAACTTCTATGAGTGACCTCAGATACTAACTGTGCTTTGGGAGATTACAGAGGCAGCTTTGCTGGGTGACAATCTGGGTGTTTCTTCTTGTTTTCCCTCCCCACCTTCCACCACACAATTGAATTACCATTGCTAGTGTCTGACATGGGAGAAGCTGTTAAATGTCGATTTCCTGTCTTGTTTCAGGTTAGAGATGACAATAAGAGACAACACCCATGTCTGGTGGAGTTCTCCAAGCTGCCTGAGCAGGAACGCAATTACAACTTACAAATGTCGCTTGAGACCTTGAAGTGAGTTTCTTAACTTTTTCTATTTTCCAATCTGCCTTACCTGAAAAAAACCAGGTATTGATATTATACTTTAATTCAGCTGTGAAGTTGTTTTAATTGAAGCTAGAACTTTTTATAATGCATAGGCAGATTGAATTAATATTTGTTGCGAATTAGACTTTGGCACTATTATTTTATGTCTTTTTGCTCCACACCAGTATTTCCTAAAGCGCATCCTATAGATGTTTGTAGGTATTATGGAGTATGAGGGTTCTGTGATCCGATACAGTAGTGGTCCACAGAGTGTGGAATGTGGTCCAGGGACCTGGCCAGTTGCAAATTGTTACTGGTTTGTGGCAAGATAAGTAAAGATATTAAGAGTAAGTGTTTGTAAACTTTTATACAAATTTAAGGGAATCAATTTTATGTCTGTTAAATCTAATAATTTTTTTAAATGTAAGGTTGTATCTTATGTGTCTTCATTTAGAAAATTTAATTTTCTCTAACAATTTGATTGTTATTAGAGAATCAGACCACGATAGACTGGAAATTAAAAGAAAATTAGTTCTTCACCATCAAATAGTTGAAGAAGGACTGATCTAATATATTTAAAAGACACTGAATTAAAATAATCAAATAATTTCTTATTTTTATTGATGTACTTTCAGAACTTTTAAAATGTTACTGTGTACCATGAACCTCTAAAATGGGGAGGAGTCTCTTTATGGTGCTTTCAAAACTTATTTAACTGTAGCACCCTCTTTTCAGAGAGTACCTATGGGGACCATTATCTGAGCAACATACCTATTTTTTTTTTTAAGAGACAGGGTCCTGCTATGTTGCCCAGTCTGGAGGGCAGTGGCTATCCACAGACACCTTCATAGCACACTGCAGCCTCAAACTCCTGGGCTCAAGTGATCTTCCTGCCCTAGCCTCCTGAGTAGCTGGCACTGTAGGCATCTCCACCATGCCTGGCCTGAGCAACATGTTTTGAGTATTTTATAGTACGTTGTAAAGGCAAATTTGTTTTTCAGTGACTTTTTGCCCAGGGGTCTCTTGAATTTGCCAGTTACTTTTGCAGATGGAAGAATGGATCTGGGATAAAATAAAGGAAGGAACATAATTTCCAAATTTAATATAGAAAAATAAAGAAAATATTTTTGAAAAGCCTGTAACTTTTCTTTTGTCTCCTTTCCATCCTTGATGTCCTATAGAACTGAATTTGTTTAAAAAGTCACTTATCCTAATATATTTTCGTATTAGGTATGAAATGACACCTTATTCCTTTTTGTTTGTTTCAGTTTTGTTAAAAGTAAGGAGTTATTGGCTTTGAAGTTATTTTACCAAGGAACCAGAACATAAAACTGTTTCAGATTCTAGAATTTGGGTTCAGGTGTACAGTCATATGCAGCATAATGACATTTAAGGTCAACAACAGACTGCATATGTGGTGGTGGTCCCATAAGATCATAATAGAGCTGACAAATTCCTATTGCCTAGTGACATCATATCTGTCATAACATCATAGTGCAATACATTACCGTTCCCATGTTCAGGTACACAAATACTTGCCATTGTGTTAAAATTGCCTAGAGTATTCAGTATACTAACATGCTGTACAGGTTCGTAGCCTAGGAATAATAGGTTATACCATCTGGGTTTGTGTAAGCACATTCCATGATGTTTGCAAAATGACGAAAGTGCCTGATGATTTTTCAGAATGTATCCTGATGGTGAAGGGACAGATGACTGTATACCCTCAAAGTTGCAGATTAATTATCATGGAAATAAACAAATTGGCATAGAGTGGGTTTAGATTCTACTAGTAACTTAAAAGGAGTATATATAAATCAAGTAAATTTAGTTTTTATTATTTTTAAAAAATTGAATCTTTTTTGTCAATTAAATATTTTAAAATAAAAAACATAATTCAAATACCATAATGTATTAAATGGTACATAATACTAGATTACTATTTTTAATAGTATCTAAACTTCTGTTATATTAAAGGGAACTTCACTGGACTATTTTTCATACTCTTCTAACCCCTTTTTACTTGTCCTACACATATTAATATAGTAATAAAATAGAAAGTAGATTATATTTCCTTTATCTTGTCCCTTTCCCTATATATTCCTTCTCTTTTTCTTTAATTTCAGAATATTATGGGGCTACAAACATTTTGGTTACATAAATTGCTTTTGTACCATTTGAGTCAAAGTTATAAGTGTGCCCATTCCCCAGATAGTGTACATTGTACCAGTTAGGTGAGAATTTACCCATCCTCTGCTCCCACTCCCATCTGCTTGACTTTCCATGAATGTTATTTCCGTATGTGCACGTAAGTGTTGATCGATTAGTTCAGATTTAATGGTGAGTACATGTGATGTTTGTTTTTCCATTCTTGTGATACTTTACTTAAAAGAATGGTCTCCAGTTCCATCCAGGTTAATATAAGAGGTATTAGTTCACCATTGTTTCTTTATGGCTGAAAGTACTCCATGTTGTATATATACCAAATTTTATTAATACACTCAAGCATTCATGGGCACTTGGGTTGTTCCACATCTTTGCAATTGTGAATTGTGCTACTATTAACATTCAAGTGCAGCTTTTTTTAATAGAATGTCTTTTATTCCTTTGGGTACATACCTAGTAGTGGGGTTGCTGAATCAGTGATAGTTCTACCTTTAGCTTTTTGGGGTATCTCCATACTACTTTCCACAGAGTTCGTACTAGTTTGCAGTACCACCAGCAGTATATAAGTGTTGCTATCTCTATTTAGAACCTTATAAAGGTAAAAAATGATGAGGTTTGCCTATCATAAGGAATACATAATGAGCTGCTGTGCCCTGGGTACTTACATTCAGTGTCTCCGATCTTCCTTTGTGGTCATGACATGGGGTTTGTACATTTAGCTTAGTAATTCACAGCAGCTCATTAGTTCCCCATTTTTTACAATACAATGTTTTATTGAAAGGTCATGGTCTAACATAATTTGGTTAAATTTGCAATACATTCCCTATCATTTTAGCAATTGACAGCCAAGGCAGTTATTGCAAAGAGTAAATTCGGGAGTGTACAAATCTCCATATTTGCATTTAGTATGTTGAGCCTTTGACTGACACATATAATCCAATCTCATTCCTAACAACTCCCGGTGGCTGGTTTGATTAATCCTTCGACTGCATGTACCATGGTGTTGTTATTCCTTATGGTGAATGCTCATGATCCTTTTTATGAGCTAATTCTTAACATTTCTTCATTGATATTCCTGTAACTAATTAGTATATATTTATATGGTTTTTGTGATGAACTGATTTCTTTAAAAATCAAATTAGGGGAAAAATACTGCTACTTTTCCAAAATTCATACTATGCCCAATTCCAGTGGTTTAGAGAAAACATAGAGCTTTTCCTTCTGTATTTTCTTTACTCACCTCCTTAGTTCGTAGGCAACAGAACAGAGGAGGCTCTGGAGTTGGATGGTCTGAGTCCAAGGATTTGTTCCATCAAGAGAATCTTGCTGAAGTAACTCAACTTCTCTGAAGCTTAGATCTTCTTTTCTTTAATAAAAGGAGGACCATAATGTATTTACTTCATGGAATTACTGTGCGCACTAAATGGTAAAACCTCTAGCACCATATGTCTAACAGAGGAGGCACAGTCTAGGTTTTTTGTATGTTTGTTTTATAATATATCAGAGGAGGGATTAACAACTTTGTTTAAATCCCGAGAGGTTCCAAAACATATGAGTGAGAAATCATTCCAGAATATTACTTAATTTGGGTTGAGGGAGATTTAATGTGAATATGGATTTTTGGTGCTCTTTCTGTGATTTTCTCTCATGTAAATTGTTGACAATGACAACTTACTTTAGACTGGAATTGTCATCTGTGTATTATACAGTATTGCACAATTCTGATACTCTCTTTCACAACAGCACAGCTTGGTAGACCTCACCTGCCAGATGGCCCCAAAATGTGATCAGTGTTACCAAAGGTTTAGTTTCTGGTTTAGTTTTCAGTCCATGAAGTATTTTTCAAATTTCAGATCTTAACTTCTGAATAAATAACTCATGTTTTAGAAATTAAGGATTTTTAATCAACATATAATGTACTTTCATAAATTTTATTGCTTTGAAAGTTAACAAAAATACAGTGAGACTACAGTGATATTTTTCTCCTGGCCAAGTATTTTTTTCCTGAAAGTTATTTTTAGAAAATGCTGTGTGTTTATACGCAGAAGGGTGGGGAGAAATAGCAGGGACATAGGGATGAAGAAGACAGCAATAGGGAAGGGAGAAAAATAGCAGATAAGGGGAGAGGCATAATTTTTGTCTAAAAGAGAAAGTTTTCCTTCTACCTCTGTACCTTTTTTTTGGTGGGGGCGCAGGGCAGCGGGGAGAGGACAACAATCTTCCCAGTCTCTAAATGTTGTGAATCTTTTTGTTAAATCCTGGACCTTTCCTTCTCACTGTGCAAAACTCCTGGAGGTATTCTCATCACATCCCCGACTTAATTACCCCACTCCCCACATGTCCATCTCTACACCAGCCATCTGCTCTGAGCGACAGAAGTGTGCATTCTACTGTTCAGTTGAGTTTTCCCTGGATGCGTCAGAAGCTCTTTGAGCTACAGCCCTACCTCTCCTGGGAATAGCACCCCCTTGCTGTTCATCCTGCTGTACCAGCCAGGAACTTGGAAATCATTCCGAGGCTGCCTTCTTTTTTATCTCTACATCCAGCCCGTCACCAGGGCCTCCCAAGCATACCTGCACTCTGTCCCCTTCCTCCGTTTCCACACCAGTCATCCTGGGCCACGCCACTGCATCTGCCGCTGGACTACCGTGGCAGTCTCCTAACCGGTCCCCCACTTGCCCTGTTCATTCTGTACACAGCAGCACAAGTTTATACACACAACGCACACATGCACACACGCATGCACGTTCATTCATATGTTGCTGAAACCTGTTCAGCGGCTTCCTCCTTTGAATCCTACTTGATTTTGTTGTAATTATTCATCATTGTTTTCTTTCCTATCAGACCTTAAGCACTGTTCAACAGAAAGGTGTACAGTAGCTCCCTGAAAATATTAAATGGAAAATTCTAGAAATAAACAACTTGTAAGTTTTAAATTACATGCCATTTTGAGTAGCATGATGAAATCTCACACTGTCATGTTCTGTCCCACCTGGGACATGAATATTCCCTTTGTCCAGGGTATCCACACATTGTAGACACTCTCCACCCTTTAGTCACATGGGAGCTGGCCAGGTTATCTGGCATTACAGTGCTTGTGTTCAAATAACTCTTATTTTACTTAATAATGGCCACACAGTACAAGAGTGGTCATGCTGGCAATTTGGATATGTCAGAGAAAAACTGTAAGGTGCTTCCTGTGAGTGAAAAGGTGAAAGTTCTCAACTTAACAAAAGAAGAAAAAAAATCACACATGGAGGTTGCTAAGATCTACAATCAGAACAATTTCTTCTTTCTGTGAAATTGTGAACAGCATATTGTTAAAATTGTTCTGTTATTGTTGTTAATCTTACCGGCCTAATTTATAAATTGAACTTTATCATAGTTATGTATGTATAGGAAAAAACATAGCACATGTAGGGTTTGGTACTACCCTTGGTTTCAGGCATTTGCTGGGGGTCCTGGAACATATCCCTCCACAGATAAGAGGGGACTACTCCACTGCACGGTACCTCATAAGTAGAGGTAACTCAATAAATATTTATTGACTTGTATCTTTACACAAGTGTGATATATTATGTTCACTGTCCAAGCGAGTTGAATTCATACTTTTCTTGGTACTTTACACTGGGAAGATTATGAGGCTGAATTATTAGTTATGAGAAGATCATAGTATAGGTGACAGAAAGTACTGTCTCTCAGAGCCTTTAAGGATGATATTAACTAACTGAATTTTCTGTGGTCCAGGCCTACTTTTGATATCAGGACACCACATGACTTTGTCGGTGTGGACTCTTGTTAACCACATTCATGGAGTGTAATGCTGAGGTACTGATTTGCAGTGATAGTACCTGTCTTACACACTAAAATGTTCATTTCACTGCCCGTTTTTACAGATCAGCCAGGGAAGACACATTATAATCAGAAGGTTTCTTGCTGTGCCTGCTTTCAGAGGTTTAATTGCCTGAATTTAAGATAAATCCTAATATTATGGTCAACCTTGAGTTCCCTCAGCCACCTGTCCTTGATACTTTCATAGCCCTGTACCTATCCCATTGCACTTAAGACACAATTATAATTGTAGCACAGGGCCTGGCACTGGGTGGTATTCAGTAGATATTTATTGAAAGGATAAATGAGTGAATGGTGGATGATGGCAAAATATTTCCTCTCCCTTGGACAGTGGATTTGAATAAGTATAACCTGTATTTATACCTGTGAATTAATTTTCTGTTCTTCTGTTGCTGACCAATCCCATTTTAACTGGCAGATTCTTTATTTACATTATTTTGTACCTTCAGTCAATTCTTGGTATGTCTATAGTTTTGTGGTCTAACACACAAGAAATGTAATTTCATGGGGTCATCTTAATTTTGCCATATTTAAGCTAAAATGTAACTTGGTATGTGTGTATATGTGTGTGTAGATGGATAGATACATATCCACATATAAATACATATTGATATATTTCTATATAAATATATGTACTTAAGTGCATATATATCTATATGGATATATATTTTTACATATCCATTTGTGTATATGGATAAGCTTATATATGAACATCTATTCATCTATCTATGTGTGTGTGTGTGTGTCTCTGTCTGTCCATCTACCTACCCACACATTTTTAAAATGTTGTGGAGGTAAGTACAGATGGGTTTTAGATAATTCCCACATCATTACTGAAACTGCCCAGACCTTGGAAATTATATAATCCCAAAAGGATATGCCATTATATCTTATTCTGTCGAGGCAGGAGAAACCACTCACTGACATGGATACTAAAGCCAAGTTGTCTCAAAATGTCTCTTGTATATATCCATTTGTATAAAAAGTAAAAACAACAACACGGACACACACATGCAGGTCTGCTTTAGTATGTGCATCTACTCTCCAGCAAAATATATGAGAATTTATAATGATCGTTGGATGCCTGTGGGGAACAAAACAGAACTAGAAGGAAGGGGTTACTTTTCATTGTATTCCTTTTTGTGCCATTTCAATTTTCACTGTCTTGCCTCTTACTCAAAAGTAAATAATCTACAAATAAATAAATTTTCCTTTTGCTTTAAAAACAAAAGACCTCTGCTGTGCTTTCAAGATTATATCTCATTCCCATTGCTGTCAAATTGGGTTATTCTGGACATAGAGAAGGAACTATAGCAGCTTATCTCTGGTTTTATTTTCCAGGACTTTGTTAGCATTAGGATGTCATGTGGGTATATCAGATGAACATGCTGAAGAAAAGGTGAAAAAAATGAAGCTACCCAAGAAGTAAGTTGAATGACTAAGCAATATCAAATAATCTTTGCATGATTTAATGTTGTGGTCCCAACCCCCAGGCCCTGTGTCTCCCCCCGGCCCTCATACGGCTGTCCATGAAAAAATTGTCTTCCATGAAACTCAGGAACGGAGCCGCAGAGCAGGAGGTGAGTAGCGGGTGAGGGAAGCTTCATCTGTATTTACAGCGGATCCCCATCGCTCGCATCACCGTCTAAGCTCCTCCACGCGCTCTCCGTTCCCCCCCCCACCCCGACGTGTGGAAAAATTTTCTTTCATGAAACTGGTCATTAGTACCAGGAGTGTTGGGGACTGCTGATTTAGTGCATCCAAATAACTCTTGATGGACACCCAGATGTCTTGCTTGTATTTAAGTTATAAAATTCAGATTCCAAAATTTAAACTGGCTGCCCTGTCCTAGGGGAAACATCAAGTCTATGGTGAGACAGTTGTCTCTATCACATTGTCAAGAAATGAAACAAATGTCAGAATATATTAAATATTTGGGGATGTCTTATAAAAAGTGTGTTATTTTCCCAGTGTGTATGTGAACATGTGTATTCATACTTCTAACTGATTGTGTATAGATTGCCACTTACTGCCAAAAAATTGTTAATAATTTTATTTGCATTTACAATGAGAATGTATTTGAGGAATAATTATAAAATCAGTGTTATTATCCCTATTTTAAGATGAGAAAACTGAGGCAGATGCATGCTGTTGTAGTAGTTTGACCAGCTATTCTATGAATTCTGTGATCTTTGTCTATATTCCTGTTTAATTTAAAACCTCAACTTTCTCATCTGCTAACAGGCATTAATAATACTTAATAGGGAAGTATTAGGTATTAAATGAGTGCTTAATGAATGATAGCTGTTTTATATTATTATTATTTTCTCTTTTATTTACACTTAAGTATTCAAGCCACTTTTTTGAGGCCCATGAGTTATAAATAGAAGTATTAAATAATATCATAGAGATAAAAACAAAGTAGCCACCCCATAATCTCCATCACTTACCCCAGGCCTCAGGTTATCCCAGATAAATATAAAATCCAGGTAGAAATTGTGCTTGCCGTGCAAATGCAGATTCAAGCAAGTCCTCTAGTTCAACTGTCTACCAACATTTTTTGCTCAGGTGTTCCATATAAAAACCGGACTATTACCTCACACATTTTTAGGTTCTAAAATTTTTCTTTGAAAGTTTAAATAGTTCTAAAGGATCTGATTTTATGGTACATTCCACATATTTACATTTTGAAATGACACTTTTTCATCAATTTTTAGTGTATGTAATGAAAGCAGATTCAGTGATTATGTACCTACCATCATCTATTTAAAAACTATATAAAAATATTGTTGATAATAGGGAATTTTGTATCATTTCATTTTTTTCTTTGAGCTATTTCTAATTCATTTCCCCCACAGTATATTAAGCTGAATATTTTATCTTTGGCAGTGTTTGATTAATCATACTTTCATATTTTATAACTTTGTAACTGAGATGTATATCTAAATTGAATTTTTAATTGTTTTTGTTTCTGCAATCATAGTCTTTAGGTGTTAAAACTTTTCTTCTGTGTTATCATAATAATTATTTTTAGTGCTTAAAACAATATACATTAATTTTTAATAAAAATTTATGAAAAGGTAAGATTTTATTGGAAATAGCTCATAGTAAGATGGATTGAGCTATTTTTATCCAATTATATCAAGTAGCCATGTATAAACATTATTTATTGATAAAAAGAGACACATTGCAAGATTAATTGTATTCTTTTTTCACATAAATAATTTCTATTAAAAAATCATTCAGTTCAGTGAACCAAAAATCATAGTTATTTATCATGAAAAATCATGTTTAATGATCTTTCAGGTGACAACTCAATTGTGTCCTTGTTCAATTTTTTGAAAGGAAAAAAAATTGGAAACCACCTAACTTGCAAAAGAATTCATCTTCTCATTAAAGTCATTCACTCTCTCAGTGAATGCCAAAAAGGCATTGTTAAGCTCCAAAATAAAAAACCCCAAACAAAAAATCCAACAAACTGGTAACTAAACCTGTTATAAGAAAGTAGAAATATTAATTTATGTTACCTTTGACTGCATAATACGCTTAATAAATTATTTTTATCTTGTGTTATCTATATATGTGTATGAGTATACGTGTGTGTGTAAGTGTGTCTCATCAAAACCTTGGAGTATAACGCCAGGCATGGTGGCTCAGCACCTGTAATCGTAGCACTTTGGAAGGCTGTGGCTTGCGGATCACTTGAGGCCAGGAATTCAAGAACACCTGAGCAACATAGCAAGACTTTGTCTCTACAAAAACCAGAAAAATTAGCCAGGGCATGGTAGCACATTCCTGTAGTCCCAGCTGTTCGGGAGGCTGAGGCAGGAGGATCACTTGAGCCCAGGAGTTTGAGGTCACAGTGAGCTATGATGACACTACTGCACTCTAGCATTGGCAACAAAGTGAAAGCCTGTCTCAAAAACCAACCAGCCAAAAAAATCAATGAAAACAAAAAACCCTTGGAGTACAATTTAGGTTATTCCATTTATAGAATTTATTTACCATAAAACCTAATTGGTAAAACCAGTTTTCATTGTCAAAACAATCACCTAAAACAGAGTTATCTTTCATCAGAAAAAAAATCTGGCCTTTTCTGTTGTAGCAAATGAGTTAATATGTGTCTCTGTGACAATCATTTAGATTGTGATTTCTAAATCTAAGGAAGATAGGTAGATAGATGGGATGCAGGGTTTACCATAAGTTTGTCTCATTGAGGTATTAATATCCTCTGCCTTCGGTAGTTTTTTTATTTATTGATGCCTTTTCTGTGTGTTGCTCTCACAACACAACAATTACTTGAAAGTAGGTGGAGAAATGGAAAAGCAGAAGCTATTAAATGAAAACTGTACTTGCACCTGCTGACAGTTTATATACTGTTTAGAAATTTGCAGTGAGATATCATTGGATTCTTTATTCACAAAAGCCTCCATAATAACAAGTATTGATACGGATGCTTATCAGCACAAGCTTAAAAATGTGAAGTATTTTTTCAACCATTTTAAAAGCAATTTGGCATCCTCCTGTAAAATAGCACATTTGCACATCTTATTACCCAGTAGTTCCCCTCCTAGAGATATGCCATAGGGAAAGTTCACACCAGAAAATAGGCAAACTATTTTATATAGCAACATTATTTGTAACAGCAAAAACATAAGGGGGAGGTTATGGAGCATATGGAGTGGGAGGAATAATCTTCAATAGGAAAATGGATTAAGTTGTATATTATTTAATATCAATAATAAAATGATCACTTCCTTTACACCCTGCTTTATTTTTTTATTGTACTTTATACCTGATAGTATTTATTTATTTTTCATCTCCCCTAAACTGAAATATGCACTCAATAAGGGGCTAAAGTGGCTCTGTATACTACAATGCCCCCAGTTTCTAAAATACCCAGCACATGGTAAGTGCTCCATAAATATTGTTTAATAAACAAAAAGTTTAATAAATTGTGACTACATTGAAAAAAATCTGTTCATCAAAAGACTGTAAATGAAAAGAATTACAGAACATTATCAAAAACTCCTAAAACTTAACAAAAAGATGTCCAAACAGAAAAATGAACGAACATTACGAACAGATAATTCATAAAAGAGAAAACTGCAGATAAAAGACACTCAAACTCACTAATAATTAAGGATATGTATATTAAAATCTCAGTAAGAAACTATCTCACCCCCATCAGGTTGGAAAAAATTGAACACTACGGGAAGACTATAAATTAGTGCACCTACTTTAGAGACCAATTTAACCTTAATCCTATCTTACAAAGTTGGAGATGACCCAACTATTTCTTATCCAGACATAACTCTTAGAGAAACTTTTGCACACATGTACAAACAAACCTGGAAAGAATATTTACTGCAGCATAGATTGTAACAGTGATAAATTTCCGTCACCTTCAGAATATAAAAATAATTTTTATAGATTCATGTAATGGGATGCTAAGGAGTAGCTAAAATGAATTAACTATAGCTAAATATATCCACAGGACAAATCTCAAAAACATTATCTCGAGCAAAAATTAAAAATCATGTTACCAACAACAGGTAGGTACAGTGTAATACCGTTTATAGTTTAGAAACCTGAAATACAACTCTACATACAGTTTTTAGAACCAAAGATATATAGGAACAGTGTAAAAATTATGCCTAGGAATAATCTACTTCAAATTCAGGGTAATAATTCCCTCTGGGGAAAAGGAAGGGATTCGAATTGAGGAGGGAACATAGGGAGAATGTCAAGTGTATACATCATTTTTGATACTTTTGTATAGGTCTGAAATATTTCATGATAATAACAAAGAGGTGCTTGATAACTGAAACCAGATTTTAGTCAACTAAAAAAAAGAAAAGTTAGTGGGAAAGGGATGATAGCAGACTGAATATAACTAGTCTTTAAGGAGTTCAGTGAAGACAGGGTAGTAGTTTGAGAAGGACAAAGTGTCAAAAGAAATTCTTTTCATAAAGCCTAGGAGATACATGAACATGTTTGTAGAATAGTGGGAAGAAACTAGAGGAGACAAATTCTAAAGAGAGGTGATGAGAGCAAAATTTTATGGCGGTTATCCTAATGTCATAAAGTGTACCTTCCAAGGGACTCAATATTGACTAGATTAGAAGAGAGCAAGATAGGGATGTAACTTGCTGGGTGATTGTAAAGGTTCATCCTTCTGAACTGGTTGTATGGACGCACAGGCCAGTGATGTCAGGAAAGACTGATAAAAGTAGTAGATTACAAATTATGTCTTAGTTTTTCTTAAAAGAAATTATTTAAGCAAAATATTTATGATGTTCACATGAAGCTTAATTTTTGGTTAAAGCTGGATAAGAACTGGTAGTCCATTGTTTTCTGCTGCTACTCTCTATCAGGTTTACCTCTGCCATTTCTGAGTTTGACTTTCCTTTGCTGAAAGTATATCTTTGCTGAATGCCAGCGTTTCACGGGACACATGTGCCTTTTAAGTTGCTTTTCTGTAACTATTAGAAACATGGTCGATTTCCATGTACAGCCCTTAAGCTGTGATCCTATAAAAGATCAATATCACAGCATAATTACATTTTCACAGCTTAGAATGTTTCTATTGCTTTCTCTTTCGTGTATGTTTTAGAGACATTTTGATAATCAGTCAAGTTTAGCATATTAATTGGAATTAAATGCTGCATTTTCTATTTGAAAATAGGCAATTTGTGTATAGTTTTTTTCTAATATATAATACACTTCATTTAACTAAAAATTCATAAGGATTTTTGCAGAATGAATGATTCATTGTAGTTCTGTTCTCTCCTTCTCCCTGTTCCTCCTTCTCCCCGTCCTCTCAAAACAAACAAGCAGAGTATAACATTATCATCTGTTCTTAAATTCATAAATCTTCCCACATTTATTGTAATTAAATCCTCGATCCATTGCATAATACAATGAGCATAGAGTGACCTTACTGCAGGAATAAAGGAAAATGCAACTGAAATGAAATCCCCTCAATCTAAGAGTTTGTGTTCCCCGCTATCTAATATGTCTAAGTAGTTGAAATTTTTTTAAAAGCTTATAGATTTAAATTTTTTTTTTTTTTTTTTTGACAGAGTATCTCTATTTTGCCCAGGCTAGAGTGCCATGGCGTCAGCCTAATTCACAGCAGCCTCAAACTCCTGGGCTCAAGCAATCCTCCTGCCTCAGCCTCCCAAGTAGCTAGGACTACAGGCATGCGCCACCATGCCCGGCTAATTTTTTCTATA